>CABFOV010004159.1:0-25020 GCA_902141375.1 Timema poppense
CATTACACATTAGCGTAAGTGCGTACAACCCAAACGGGTAGTAAGACGCGGTGCTAATAATAATAATAATAATAATAATAATGTAAATATGTGGATAATCTGTAGAGTAAGTAAGATGTGGTGTACAATTTATTTTGTATTGGCAAACGGTAAACTACGCTTATCATATGATCCCCCTCTTTCCACAAAACCCCATAACCGATTATTCAAAATGTTATTCTAAATTTTAACATTGAAGATCTTTGTCAGACAACAGTGAATAAATTGTAATAATCAATAAAGTATTTTAATGGGTACCTATGTAGTTATTAACAATATTCAATTATTCAGCACAAGATTGTATATATAAGTATTTAACAGGAGGGGGCCAGCAATCTCTCCTGGTAAAAAAATAATAATATTGAAAACCTCTGAAAAGTTAGTTTTTAAATATGGCTCACCATTCCTATTGAACTCCATAGTTCACAAGCACCAAAATAAATCTGTTTTTATCACTAAGATACAGAACATTGATAAGAATGAATTATTTGGTTTGAAGTGGAAAAAGCTATTTTAAGCTTGTACATGTTTAAATAATTCAATATATATTTATATGAATTGTTTAAAAGCTTTAATAAACCTAAATTTAATCAAAATATACGTTTTTAAAATGGAATTACTAAAATAGAAGATATTTTTAGCGTGTGATGTGTTTATCTTTTTATTAATTTTTGTTAACTTTGTGGAGTTTGTTGACATTCATATTCATATTGCTGATTAAGCGCTCTAAGAAGGAACAACTTTAAAAGATTTGCCTATCTGATTTGGGAATTCAGTAGGATTTAAACTGATAATTAAAATAGTAATACATTTACGAACGCATTTATGTCTAGCAATCAATTTGACGCCGGATTTTATTGGGGGCGGGGTTGTTTATATATCCCAAAGTTAATAATTTGTGTTTGTTTAAATAATCAACTATCTATCCCTGTAACCAGAGTATACATTTCAAAATATTTTTTTCTTATAAAATAAGGGAAATTAACTATATAGTTTATTCGTCAGCTTTTGCAAAACATATCTCTAACTTTGTTAAATTCAATTGGACCGAGCTATTCCATAATAATATGAAACCAATGATACGGTCTAGACCTAATCGTTTATAGCCAACCTAAGGAAAAGAAACAAAAAACTAACATGAAATATAATTCTTAAACCATTAAGAGATGGCAGCGTTAGTTTGTAATAGTTAGAATAACCTCGATGTGTTTCTGCGTTCCTATATTATATCTAGGTTATTCTAGTAATAGTTCAAAATTGGAAAACAGATAACAGTTGCTTAAATTGTAAATAACAAGGCAAGAACCAAACGATGTTCACTCATCACTGACAAATTCCTTTATGCTGGGTTATATTCATGCATAATGCGGTCCTGATATTAAATAACGTGTAGTGCTCAATTTAACAATACATCGGTTTAAAAAGAAACATAGTGAATTAAGTCTTAATTAAATCGCATATCTTCGAGTAATAGAAAATTGTTTTACCTCTCTTTGCTTCTAGGATATTATAAAATACTTTAATAAAGGTTTATTTGGATAAAAAACGTTAATTAAACTCTGTATTTTGGAACATGAGTTCAACTAAATTTAAGTTTTGATTGTCCTAGTAAATCAAATTAGATTTTTATTTAGTTACGAGTTTATTATTGTCATGAATATTATAGTAGATCTTCTCAGTTTTAAAATAAAAAAAGTAAATTTCTCCTTTATTTTCAATTATATAGAATAGAATTTATTTTCGTTAAAACAAAGTAAAATCGTGACTAATAAACGAGTATGGCCATGGCTGTCTAGTGTTGGGGCAACTATGCATTTAGCCTAACTAAACTGCTTTGTGGGAACACCACTCTGTCTCGAGCCGGACCACTTGCATTGTTGCCACATTTCCCATGCTCCGGCCTGTAACTGTAGATGGCCGTGGTATGGCTAATACAAAGCATTTTAAACATGAATATTATTAAAAAAGTTAATTATTTTTTATCTCTTTCAATGATGGCGTTTAACTGGTTATATCCTCACCCCAAATTCCTAATAGCTAATACTTTTCAAGTCCAATGATTATGTATACTACACTCAATTCACAACTTATAAGGAGTTAAAGTGAAATTAACTTTGTTATATGTAGACTCTTGATTATGTATTGGTTATAAACGCCATTATTTAAAATAATGTAGTTCAATTTATTGCGAATTATGTGCTGTATACTATTAGTTAGGTATTAATTACGTTGAGAGTTTATTATTTTTATTCCCTTTTCCTTATTTTATTTACGTTTTAGTTTTTCTTCTATGATAATGACATGTTTCGGTGATTTTTCACTATCTCCATTTTTCACCATATTTTTACACAATAATTTGAAATAATATTGGTTTTCCTCAGTTTGAAGAAGGTGAAAAGTCACCTAAAGATGTAATCAGAGAAAAAAAAAATTATAACACACACACACATATATATAAAATAATGGAAGGGGAATAAAAATAACTAACAAGAAGATATAACTTTACTATCAATTATTACTACCCCTTACGAAATAAACATGGATATTCTTAGAAATATTAGTTTTGTGTTATGCATGAATATAAATTGTGGCGGTGACGTGACTGCACCTCCCCGCCACTCCTTGCTCGCGCGCAACTGACTGGCGCAGCGGTTCGGGATAGTTGCCGATCCCGCCGCTAGAGCTGGGCCGGGAAGGTGGAGAGGGGCTAGTCCGTCACGCCAGACTAGAGTTCAGAGAGCAGAGCTCTACAGGACAGGTAGAGAACGGCTCGCTTGCAATGCGCAAGGGATGCACGGGCCAAAGAAAGAGGAGAATTTGGATGTCTTTTTGTTAAAGTTAATGTCAATGTTAAAAGGATAAAATAAACTGTATTCTCAAAAGTAAACAGGTGTGTTTCAAAATCCAGCCTTATAAAACATCTCTAGATATGCCTTATTTAAAATGTTTCAACGTCATGTCCAAAATTTGAGTAAATGCGCACAGCGTGACTTTTATAGAAAATTTTACTTTCTCTTTCATTGGAGAATTTTTTTTTTGCTAGTATAAATTTTATTATTCAAATATCTTTTACATTAACTTTACTTAAGCTTTCTGATTATTATTATTAATCTTTTTAAAATCAAATATTAATATGTTTAAATAATTTACCTAATTTCTGTTTAATTTATTTATTTCATTTGAAGTAAATAGTGGCTAAGAAACCAAGTTATAATTATTATTTCAATATCATTACATTGCTAACAATATACATAATATTTGATACATTAAAATAATATACCTGAATAAACAATGGTTACCATACATAAACAGGAACATACCAAACAACATGTCACCCAAAACTTATTTGATTAAATTATGACTCGGGAACAGAACTTTTATTTTTGATGATTCTATGTGCTAATATTTAATTTGGTTACTTTTCTATTACGCTGCAAGCCTGCGTTCTGGTATCAACTCTCTAGAACAACCGGGTATGTGGATGTGGAAGAGATCATCCTGGACAATTTAAAACATGGCGAGAGGTAGTAGCGCTGGTTTCGACCGACACATAACTATATTTTCGCCTGAAGGAAGACTTTATCAAGTCGGCAAGTATTAATTGTTTTAATTTGAATAACAGTTAATCAATATTTTGTTAGGTCAATAGAACTCAATAAAATAACTTTAATTTTCAGCTTTCTGCTCCTTAGGACAGTAATGACTTTGCAATAATATTAAGCTTTGTAATATTATTTAGTTTTTTTTTGCTTTTTTTAAAATCAAATTTCATATCCATAGAACTTTGTATGTAACCCGGAGCCTGACTCAATATCCTACAAACATTTTTGGTTTAAACAGTCATAGGTGGCTGAATTAAATATAACCTGTTTTAGTGGCAGAATTGTCTTAAGGCGTCACTTTTGTGTGTGGCAGACTAGACTGCAGATGACGAGGAACTCTGGGTTCGAGTTGTGGTTGGGTGGTTTTCCATAAATGACTTTCCACCCAGCCCTTGACACAAATGCGGGTACACTTCATATCCAACATTACTCATCCCTAACACTGCGTAATTAGTAAATGTGCTTTTAACTTGAATGTAGTTATTAATTTGGAATTTGTGTTTTGTTTTGTCTGCAGAGTATGCATTCAAAGCCATCAACCAAGGAGGCTTAACCTCAGTGGCTCTAAAAGGAGTAGACATTGCAGTCGTTGCCACTCAGAAAAAAGTGCCCGTAAGTTCACATTTAGATTCACTGTATCAATTTCAAAATAAAATCATAATCTATAGTGTCCACTTCAAAACCTCACAAAACATAAAAGTTAAATTGTCAGGCTGTTGTAAAGCCTGCAATATGCATAGAGTAAGTAAACTAAGCTAGTTCTTTTAACAAATCTCACAATACCAATTTACTAACACCACAAACATAATTTTCAAGCATAAACCATATCAAATCTTAAAATAGGCTTACTTTTAACATAACTTAATTCCATATTTGTGCTTTAAGTGTGTTCTTCTGTTCACATTAGAAAATTCTGATTTTCAGTTGTTTTTAAGTGGTCATTGGCAATGTTTTGTTGGCACACCTTATAACCTGCCGTAGTTTTCTCTGATACCACCCTACAAATATTGTTTTCTTTGTTTATGTGTTAGGACAAGCTTCTTGATGCCTCTACGATGACGCATCTTTTCAAGCTGACCGACAGTATTGGCTGTGTAATGACAGGAATGATTGGTAATTATTACACTAGGCCTATTTTTACAGTTGGGGTCGAATCTACTATTTGATGAATCTGAAATTTTTAATTCGAATATCCACTTTATCTTTGAATCCAGGAAAAAATTATGAACATAAAGAGGAAATATAAATAGACTAGAATATAGAATGCAAATAGCAATTAAATGTTAACATTGTTTCTTATAAGGGTTTCATAAACAATTAGAAATAGTGTTTGCTTTATGTAGAGCTAACGGAACAATACCATTTGTTACATTGTGACAGCGGATAGTAAGTCCCAGGTGCAGAGAGCTAGGTACGAGGCCTCCAACTGGAAGTACAAGAATGGCTACGACATCCCGGTGGATGTCCTTTGTCGACGCATCGCCGACATCTCCCAGGTGTATACACAAAACGCCGAGATGAGACCTCTCGGATGCAGTGAGTCAACTACCGCGTACATATTTCACACAAGGGGCTCTAACTGTAAAATGGTTTTGGCGGATTAGGCTTTTCATTCTGGTTTTGTCTTCATTTTTCATCTAAATTTTATTCTAAAATATGGGTCCTCATATTTAGGACCTGTCTGTTCCAAAGGGTCAAGTATCCCCTGTGTGAGTACAAAATTAAATAAATAATTTGATTTGACAACTGGACAATTAAGGCTACACATGAGAAGTCAAAAGTATATTTATAATTAAATGAGTCAACATTTTTAAGTAGCCAGGTCTACATGTGATCATTGCTTCAATTTTTTAGTTATGAGCTGGCATCCCTAGTTTTTAATTTGAAATGTAAACTAAATTAACTATAAATATTTCAATTTGTATGGGGATAGATGTACCATGTAATCAGTGGGGAACAGTCGTGTTAATCAAAGTTTGAATATTTAAAAAAGATGTTAAATGTTGGATATAAATATTATAATGTATATATATAATATACATGTTATAATATTTTTATCGTAATGGAAATTGATAAAAATTAAAAAGGAAAAATTAACTAATATAAGTGTAAATTTAATTATTTATTAGTTTATTTTTCCCTTTTCTTTATCAATTTCCATTATTATAAAATTATTTAGCCATTGGGCCACCTAATTTTTAAACATATATTATTATATTATATTTGCACAGCTATGTAAATTTTGGTATTAGATATAATTAACAAAATGCCATATTTTAAAGAGAATATTTTGTTTCAAAATGATAAATTATGTTACTATGACAAAATGTAAGTTAATTATTTGAAAAAAAAAATATGCAGAAAATAATTTTCTATGGAAATAACAGCAGTAATAAAAATAATAATCATAAATGTGTGTTTTAGGTTTAAATCTTAAATGGCTTTATTCTCCCTTGGAAGGTGATACAATTTTTTGGTGCTGTAACTTTTTTTTTTTTAATTTCCACAGGCATGATTTTGATAGCATACGATGAGGAATTTGGTCCGTGTGTGTACAAGGCTGACCCGGCGGGGTATTTCTGTGGTTACCGGGCCATCAGTGTCGGTTCTAAGCAGACCGAGGCCAACAGTTACCTGGAGAAGAAGCTAAAAAAGAAACAGGAATTCTCCAACGATGAAGCCATCCAGGTAGAACCACGTTATATTGTTTATTTACTGCCCCAGGGTTAAAAGATTTTAAGGTTCTATAGTATTATATTTGGAAGAAGGTACAGGAAAGGTGGATAGAAACACATAAAGGGGGACAAACACAATATGGCCTTTACAATGAAAAGAAGAACACAGTTCATACTTTACACTGCTGCCAATGGACAAAGAGGTAATGGATGTCTCTTAAAGAAAATTGATCGTCACCGCCCAATCCCCCGACCTAGGTTTCATTCTATCGGAACTCATCAGGGAGGAGTGTGAAACGCGCAACGCAACTTCCTAAAAGAGAAAACCAAAAAACANTTGATCGTCACCGCCCAATCCCCCGACCTAGGTTTCATTCTATCGGAACTCATCAGGGAGGAGTGTGAAACGCGCAACGCAACTTCCTAAAAGAGAACCAAAAAACACAAAAGAGGACAAAAAGGAAAATGGTAAAAAATAATAGAACACATAGATAGGAACAAATAAAAGGACAAACACAGGAAAAGGACATGGATGCGAATATATAATGATGATATATTGATATAATATATATGATATAAGGTTCTATAGTGTAAGAGACCTGCAATGGAGAAGAGGGCTTGAAAATGTAAAAGTGTTGTTCACGACGTACTTTGTACCCATGGTCACACATGCAGCAGAAACATGGACAATGAATGAAAGAGAAACAAGGAAAGTGGAGGCCATGGGAATGAAGTTTGTGAGGAGCATATTAGCTGTCATGTGGAGAAACAAGATTAGGAATTAAATTATACAATAAAGAGTGGAGGTACAAGGAGTACATGAGATAGCAGAGGAAGCAAGAATGGGCATGCAATGATAATGGAAAAGAGACAATACCAAATAAAATTATGGAGATGAAGTATGTAGGAAAAAATTGCAAGGGAGACTAAGATAGACTGGAAAAGCAGATAAACAGAAAGTGTGCAAGTGAGAGGAAAAGGATGGCGTCCGTAAACTTACTCTAGGCAGGACTTTAAAGAGAAATATGACTTAACTATTCAGTCTTGATATTTGTAGTTTCAAATCAAATATTTGGCCGTTAATTATTCAAAATTATCATATTTAATTAATTTAAAAACATATTTTCTGTTATCCTTATGAGGTTTAACCCTCTGAGTGCCAACAGGGGGTGTGCAAATATTCAAAATTATTCAAAATTTTGAATATTTGCACACCCCCTGTTGGACACTCAGAGGGTTAAATCTCATAAGGATAACAGAAAATGTTTTTAAATTAATTTAAATACAACGAAGACCTCTTATTAACCATAATCTAAGGTGTATTAGAAAAGTTTCACGGTTTCCAACAAACGACAGCACTAACTCAATGTCGAGTTAAAATGGGACTTTCGCCCTTCTATGCTTTAATGAATTATAATTATTAACTACTAATTACTAAACAATATTTTTATAACCAAAATGTTTAAAGAGAGCCGTTGTAAAGAGTTTTCTTCACATTGGATCTTCTGTTCCTTTGTTTGGTGACTGATGTTGCTGCTTAAGTGTCAGTTTAAAATAACTTTTTCATTCCTTTTCATGACTAGCAACATGCCCTCTATTTAAAAAAAACCATGTTAATCACCCCAAAATAAGTGTTGTAAGATAATTCTTCTTGAATTCCAGTTGGCAATCACTTGCCTGTCCACCGTCTTGTCTGTGGATTTCAAGCCCTCGGAGATCGAGGTGGGGGTAGTCACCAAGGACACTCGCAAGTTTAGGTCAGTTAGTGTTACATTTATTTGTGATTACACGACTCATAAAGCCGCGTGCAAGAACATCACCAAGTGAATGCTAAGTGGACACTAGTGTAGGTTTGCTCGCTTCATCATTGGTTAAAAAGTGGACTGATGGTGTGCTCGGGACCACACTATCAGTCCACTAAGCATTCACTAATGTTCTTGCATACCACCCATAGTTCAAGCCAGTGGTTATGGTCTAACTATCAGGTTTTGTTTGATGGTTTTAGTAGTGGCATAAAATCCAAAGACATGGGTTGATGGCATTGTCACTTGGAGAGTGTTTTTAAGCACCGTATCTTACTACCTATTTGGGTTGTATACATGGATGATAAATTTAATGGGGTAGGGATGAGAAAAAAGCATTTTATAGATAATCTACCCACATTTGTATGGAAGGAGTGAGAAACCATATAGAAAAAAAACACCCTCAGTAGACATGAGCATTGATTTCCCTGTCATAAGCAAGCCAGTCTCACATGAAAGTGAGGCCCTAGACCATTTGGCCACTGAAGCAGGTAACAAATGTAAATTATTTTTAATTCCTAACAAAAACTTTATTTCATCATTTTTGTCCTATTACTAGTTCTTTTACCTCTTCTCATATTTTGTAACAAAATGTTACTTTAATGTTGATGTTAAATGATTTGTGTTCCTTATGTTTCAGTATTCTCAATGAGCAAGAACTTGACAAGCACTTAACAATTATCGCAGAGAAGGATTAATCTACTTTTACAGAAAGCTACATCTAAATAAATTAAATAATCGATAAATGACATTTTGGACATTCAATTGAAACTAAAATCTGTTTTTGTATTCTGTGTTTATTTAATATGGATTATTAAAGATAAATTAACTCAACATGTTTCCTAGTAATATTTTTATTAAATAGTGGTATTAAAATATATTTTGTATTAAACATTCTGTGATATTTCTTGAGGTTAATTCATTAAAACATGTCATTAACATTTTGTATGGTTTTTATTTGTATTTAAAAATACAAGGTTTATTAACTACTTAATCCATGGGTCAGCGACCAGAAAGACAACTTTGAATAAATGTGCACACATTATCTTGGAGATAAGTTATAAATATCACATTTGAAAATTCATCTTTAGTCCACCCATTCGGGGTTAAATCACTGACCTTGTCAACCATGACCAAGTACAATTAGGTACAGAATGTTTCACTTGCTCTCGGCCCTAGAGTTTCCCTGATAACTTTAAAACTAATGGATGTAATCAGGGACTGAAACATTCTGTATAATGTCCTAAGGAGTCATCCATGAATCTCACAACACTTTTGAGAGAGTCGAAGGGGTGAGGTCTACATGATGTTACAGGGGCAGGGAGGGTGGGTACACCATTGTTATGTAACACATCTTATATTTCTCTATTGTTGAAAAATATTATTCATTTTACATTGTAAAAAAAACCTGGTAGATAAACTTCAAATATTTACTTTGTTAAAATGTTTTGTAACACTGATTGGACGGGGTTAGACTGCTAAATGGGTGAGGGGAGGGAGGATACAAATAAATGTAAGAGAAAAGCGTTACCTGGCTTGTGTATGATGCCTAAACAGCTTAGCTACCTTTCTCAGTTTAATTTAAAAGTACAATAATTTCTTTTCAGAATACCGCAATATCTGTTAGAGCTATACACATCTTTAAGTCCAAGGAGGTTCTGTTATATCCAACACTGTTAGTAATTTAGTTGTGTGTTTTTACACATGAGAAGTCTGTCGATGATGGGTTTCCTGAGAAATAACCTGTGAATCTACATTTTTCAAGATAGTATAATGCAACATGTCCTTGGAGCTTTAACTGAAGACTATCATCCATTTGACTTTACAACAAAATGTCTATATGGTTCACCCAGAACATCTTTTGAGAATGCTGGAAACGTGTTAGGTTTTTTGTTTTCCAGAGAATAGAGAAAGCTCCATCGAACTCTATAATATAACTGGATGGACATGTGTCTGAAATTTTTGAGTTATCGTCTTCATACCAGTGTGTAGGAGAGAAGGAAACTTTCGGGTATCTCTTTCTCTCCCACACTCATACATGGCAATGTGGCATTTTGATATCGTTCATTAATTTGATTGAATATATAAGATAAATCAATGTTGATTTATTAAATGAAAAAATGTGTTTGTTATGCTCTTTAAAGCTTTTCTAAGTCCGAAACTGGTTAGTTTTTTCTTTAACTAAGTTGATGTAGCCTAATATATACGATGATTTTGAAGGAAGCTTCCTTGGAAGGCTTTATCTAGTACTAAAATCCTACCCTATACAGGTATTTATGTAGGATAAAAGACCTTCCAGAAGGAACTTTCTACTTCCGATCTAAATGGCCGTTTATCCTACCAAACTATTATATATATGATAGTATTCTGATATGAAATAGAGCCTCGCATATTGGAATTCTTAGTAAAAAGAGGGTTTATTAGATACTGTACTTCCTACAAGCCTTTAACCTTGTAACGTTGCTTGAGATCAACGTTACAAGCAAGAAGCAAATATGAGTTAAATAACACCAAGTCTACAACCACGAAGAGTGGACATAACAAGACTCACCAAAACTGCCCCGTTTCTCGGTCTCTGTGTGTGAAGTCTCATCAACAAACATCCCGGCCCGCGTACATTGTTCTCGCCCCGAGTGAAAAGGCGTAACTGATAGACTGTGGAGGTGTGGCGTGGTGAGCGTGGCATTTCTCGCGTTGCCCCATGGGAAGTGGTCAGAGGATGATCACGTGATGTTCCAGACGTCTCTCCAATGACCTATTTGTTCTTTACCACCAATCCCGCTGTTTCATGTGAATGTTCTACTATGTTCTTTTGGCTTCCCCTATGTTCCCCTCCTCTCAGAGAAAAATTGCTTATAATCTGATGTCGTTTGCCTTAAGCAGCACTTCTTGGTTTGTCCGTGTCTTGGACACACATCACGGGATGGGATTATTCCCAAAGGTATAAATTCAAATTTCGGCCGTACTACTCAAAATTTACTGTTTGGAAAATAGTTAAAGAATATTTTAATAGACTATAGGTTAGGTCTAAATTCTCTTTTTGGCCAGTACATTCTAAATTTCCTTTCGACTTTCATCTGTCATTTTCTGTAATATTGTAAGAATGGCTAAGTACGTAGATTAATATGACGTAATGCTATTTATAATTTGTTAAATATATTGCCAGGGTTTTGCCCTTCCGGCTTGTTGTCCCGAGATTGAAACTATGAGGGACCTTTTGTATATTTTTTTAACTTACCTTTACAAGGCGAATGCCTGGATTAATTTGGGTTAAGAATAATATAAATATTTTACTTTTTTTTTTGGGTTGCCATTTAAGTAATACGCCAATGTTTTGTAACTATGAAGCGTACGTAACTTTCCTTTGTAAAATGTAATGTTTAGCGCTGAAGCGCACTGCGGGTTGCCGCTGAGGCCTGTTAAGGGGCCGTAAGCTACGTAGTAAATGTAATTGTTAGGATAAGGTTGCTATGGCTACAGCGCCTCAGTATAGTTATGGGCATAACCCCTTTACCCCTTTTTTTTGTTTATGTAATAGCTACGTTGTAAATGTGATTGTTAGGACAAGGTTGCTATGGATACAGCGCCTCAGTATAGTTATGGGCATAACCCTTTTTTTTTCTTTTATTTTATGTAATTCTCTTCTAACTATCTGTTGTTACTTGTATACATATATTCACATATATACATATATAATTATTGTTAATCTTTTCTCAAATAAATATTTATTTATTAGACTCGCAATCTTTAATTTACATCGACAAGTTCAAAGTAATTTTGGCTGATCAAACAAAAGACTCTCGTACCATTCCTTTTGAGTATTAAGGTATAGTAGTGGATGGTGATTGAGAAGGGTTCATGGCGACAGATTATTGAATAGGTCCAAGTATAGGCCTATCAACAAATATGTGGTCCTAACGCTCTTCTGCAATTAAATCATTTCCTGTTGTTTTCTTGCCCTCTTTACCTTACTGTACGTGTTCACCTGCCCTTGTCCAGTAGAGGAGAAGGGGGTGGTACAACCTAAATGATCATTTAGACATAAGACTTTTACACAAAGTATGTCATTCAAACAAATTTAATTAGAGATGGGCCACTCGAATCCTGACAAGTATTCGAGATTCGAGGATTCAGTGTTTTACTGGATTCGATGATCGAATCTTTCACCTCATAAACAAAGCATAATATCTTGAATTAAAAAATTACTTAGTTAGGCCTACTTGAAAAGCACAACTTAATCCATAATATTTATTTTGTCGGAGAAAAGAGATAAACATTAATAAAATATTATTTTAAAAATAAAAATAATCGTTAGATGTGGAAAGTCTTACGTGCATAGTACCCTACCCTCCCAACCGTTTCAGCGCATGCTCACTTCTAAAACTTTCACCTCACGAACAATCTTGTAAATATTTAATGACCACATTAAAACTCTTCAAAAACTGAAAATTAAAACTATAATTACAAATAAACTCTAATTAAATAAAACAAATTATGGCTTTTTTTAAAAACAGAAATAAGAACTCATTACGCATGATACAAATTCAGCCGCCATGACATATTATGTTTACTCGCCCGAGTGATGATTAAAATAAAGATACTGTTACTTCTTACTAGCCACCTGGTTTTAATTATCTACAACTACGCAAAGAACCCCAATTTATTGCATACGATCCTTAAGTTAAGACATTTTGTTAGGTTTCATGAAAAATAAATACTGTCAACAGACAGACAGCGATAAAATTGTTTATTTATCTCTACCAGCCTACGTATCGTATCGTATATCGATTGTTTGTTTAAAATTGATTCAGGTAATCTGATCACCTAGTAAGCGCTCTCGAGTTTTAAGGATCAAATAACGAGTTGCTAATCCATTATTTGTTTTTAAATTGATTTTAACTTAGAGTTTAATATTTTTTTAAATATGTTATTGAAGTAATTGTAGACATATTCAAACGTAGTCCTGCCTTATAACATGGGAATGAACATATTGTAGTCGAAAATATGTTCGTGCTTTAAATAGAATGTATTCTCAGAAATCGATACATCGCAAGAATCGAATATATTTGTTTTCTATGCGAAAATAGATAATGGATGTATAAGAAGATAATAAAACAACTTAGGTATTATTATTATTATTATTAGCACTGCGTCTTACTATCCGTTCGGGTTATACGCATTTACGCTAATGTGAATGGTAGGGTGATAGTGAGATGAAATATTTATTACTTTTATTGGCACGGCAACTTTTCGTGTTTTTTTTAAATTACAAATTTATTTATCAAAAGTGAGTGTTTTTGTTGTTTACAAGTCCTCCTTTTATTATTATAGTTGTTAATTAAAATTATTTTTATAAATTATATTATTATTAATCTTGATAATTTAAAGTTATAAAATTTATAACTGAAGGAACCTTATAAAAAAAGAATAGAATTAGGCTTCAAATTGTATTTTTTCATTAAATTTTTCAAGAATAGACTGTGAAGTTGAATGAAATTTTTATATAAGAAATATAGCGCAGAAAATGTTGTATAGTCTTTTGTTTTCAAGTACTTTTTATTATATAACCTCTTTCATGAGTATTTATTCAATTCGTTCATGAAAATTAAATAATAGATCACAGTCTTAAAATAAGAGTTTTTTTAAATTAATTTTGAGGTTTTAAAGTCAAGATTATTTAAGTTTTTAAGTAAACAAACAGACAAGCATATGAAATAAATGCACTCCTCAACTGATATTTTATGCCTGCAGGAATCGACTACACAATAAAAATGTTCTTACCTCCGTCAGTACCCAGAGCTGCCCCATTTATATTGTTAGGGACCAAATTACATAGCCATTTATAATAACTAAAAAAAAAATTGAATAAAAGTATTACAAAATAATAGTAATTACAATAAATAGATTTAACAATTACATAGAAATCTATAATAGCAAGACAAAAGTTGAATACTGGTGAAATATTAAAAATTTAAGTAGTAGTAAATTAATAAAAGTTTCACTTATGTACCCTCCAGGTATCGAACAAGGTTCTGACGATCCTGTAGGTTTGGAAACCACAAATCAATTTGTAGATATTTGCCAACTTCATTCCGATAAAACAGCACGTAGGAATAAAACTGTTCATAGGTGCTATTTTTACAAATGAAGGAATATAAACAAATTGTTAATGACAAATTAATAACTTCCAGCCTGAGAGTCTAAATTAAGCTATCA
The DNA here is from genome assembly GCA_902141375.1 of Timema poppense. Lineage (NCBI taxonomy): Eukaryota > Metazoa > Arthropoda > Insecta > Phasmatodea > Timematidae > Timema > Timema poppense. Next base: position 14,335 of record CABFOV010004159.1, read on the forward strand.
AATAAAATAAATTAAATATAGTTATTGAAATATATTTTCGCAAGCTGGCTAAAAGTGCATATTGCTTTTAAACATTTAGGCCTACTGTGAAGGTATTTTGATATATTTAATGATTCTAATTGTTTTTAGAGGCTTAAGGCTTATTTTTAAAACCTATTTTATCAAAAGGGGGGGAGGGGGCAGCCCGGGAGAAGATCTATTCTGCCATTAGGCTATAGTAACATGAAAATGTGCAACAATACAAACATAAACATTCACAATAAAATCACATCATTCATCGAGTAAAGCCCTTCGTAAACACACTGCGCAAAACACTCTGAAACATCCCAAAGCGAACCTTCCATTTGAAGAGATCACTGTGGGATATTGGAATGCTGCGACCGTGTTCAAGAAAAACCAAGCTCAATAAAACTTAAAAGCCATTTTATTTTTAGCCATAAAATAACAGTGGAACTTAATCTAACCCTACCTAACCTGTCATCCGAAAAGAAGGGGACACACTGATATTTATAGCTAAAAACAGGCTTACACTATAATAAAATCCTGAAACAAAATCCTGAAACAAAAGAAGACATGGTACATGGCATGAGAAATGAAAAAGGTTGCAATTATAACTAGGGATTCCCCATCAGTCGGGGGTAAAGAATTTACCAGATCTTAGGGACCCCGCTGATGGCTCGTCCACATTAACTACATATATACAAGCATTTAACAAGGAAATGAGCTGGTCTTAGTGCAACACCATTACATTAATTACGTTAGTGAATTAACAATGAGGAAGATTGGATTTGAGAGTAAGTGTAACCGCATTTTAGTGGAGGGAAACTATTTATAGGAAAAACACCTTCGATTATTCACCTGACCGGGTTTATAACCCCGAACTTCGAAATTGCGGGAAACCTATCCCGGCTGTGCTCGATAGTATTTACATGCGAGTACTTGATTAATTATTGATAATATCTAAACAATTTGTTTTAATAATATGCATATAAAATTATAGTTTTCATTCAAAGTTAAAACTATCAACAAATGTTCATACTATAACTGAAACAAAGATTTTAAAAAAACTGAGGCATTTTACTTTGATTTGAAAAACATATTTAAAAGTTTTTTAAAAAAAAAAACCCCAATATATCTCATTTCCTTATAATTCCTGCAGGCAACATATTGAAAAAAAGTTTTAAAATAAACTACAAATCTACACATCACTTTCACACGTTTAAAAAAATATATATGAAGAATTTAAAACTAACAACATCACACCATGGAATATCCATTCAAACTGATAGAGAGATATTAAAGAGACCCTCTAATCAAATTCGTCTCCCGCGAAAAAATAGTTTCTAGAACAAAATCGATACATTTGTGAGTTAACTATTTGAGTGAGTCATTTAAAGACGTAATTAAATATTTTAATTAAATAAATTTATAAAATATGTTATTGGAGCCAGTATTAAAAATTAATATGTTGTTTTATTAAAATTTAACTATACGTCATTTTTTAAATGAACATCAACTTTCAGGGTAATGGCTGCTATTTTTTATCGTATAAAATGTCTCTAAATAACGTGTTTGAAAAATATATAATTTAAAAATAATAATATGTTACGTATATTCAATAATTGATAAATAAATAACTATAATGATCTATAAGCTCTATTTTTTAAACATTAGGTCATCTTTTCTTCTGTTCTTAAATAAATATTTAATTTGTTAAGATCACTTTACTAATTTAATGTATGCATTATTGATGTTTGATTTTAATCAAATACATCTTGACTTTGAGATAATCTAACAAGAGGGAGAACATTAAGGAAATGTGCCCGCATTTTAAACATCACTGTGAATTAAAAAAAAACGAAATTGAAGCACATTAAATCCCCGTGTTTCAAAAAATATAATATTGGTTTTATAAAAATACGTTTTGAATAAAAGATTTTTATTTTAAATAGACCATATTTGCAATAGTAAGTAATTTCATATCTCAAAGAGTTATGGAAATATGATAAAAAAAATATTAGAATTTATGCATCAGACCGGACATAAGCTATAATGTAATCAGTTGCTTTGGAAAAGGCATACCTATTATTCCTGAAGCAAACAAAACATTCTGCTGCTTGAAATCTACAAATGGAAACTCTCGATTTTATTGGCTCCCGAATCACATTTTCTTATTAGTTAGTTTATGCGTGATTTCATTTCAGGGCCTCATAACCAAGTACAACGATTAAAGTGTCACTCTTGCCTGATCTGGGTTAACCAGTGACATATCTCATAGTTATAACTTGTACCGTGTGTTCTGAGGCAGTTATTTACACCATAAATGGTGTCTTACTCTCCCTTCAAACAAACGTGGTCATATTTCCTGTAACTATACCTTATCCACCCCTACCTCATTGGTGGTAATTACTCAGGTAGCTTAGGCAGATACTAAGACGTGGCCCATGTATTAACCCAATTCACGGGTTAACTAACCTTAGCTACAGTAGCCCCATGGCTTCTTTGGTGCTGACTGACAACTCACAGCTGACAGTCAACATTTAGGTGTATACACCATCACCCATTAGGTCAAAACAGGTGTATACCTAAATGTTGACTGTCAGAAGTGACTGCTGCTAAACACATGTTTTTGCAGATCATATGGTTCGGCGTAGGAATACATAATTTGGTCTGGTAGCTTTTCAAAGCCGTCAGCTGTGAGCTGTCAGTTAGCACCAAAGAAGCCAAGGGGCTACTGTAGTATATCAAAATAACATGTTTTGGCCTAATGGGTGAGGGTGTGATCTACCCAAAAATCTGAGTTACACACATTATCATTAATCTCTGTTTTTTTCCCCGGCAGTAATTCAATCCACCTCTGTAAATGCTCATCGTTAAAATCGACTTAACACATTTATAAAATTAACACTTCAACTTTCAATCTGTCAAGCATAAACTCTATTACTAATACTATGGATTAGAAAAAAAGTATTTTTTAAAAATCAAATAATACTTTCTTACATTTTAAAGTTAAAGGACCCCAATTTTGATGACATGTCATATTTAATTTGTACAGCACAGACAATGATCTTGTGCTATTTTGTGTCCTTTTTAGGTTTTTAGACGTATTTTCTTGGTTCGCGTCCTTGTTTGGTAATTTTTGAATAACTTTTATGCATTTATGTTGAATAAGTATGTTTTTAAGCGATATCGATATTTTTTTAGGCATAAATACTTTCACATGTTTGCTGGAATGAGGAGATAATGTGTGTAGACAATAAACTTTGTATCCTTTTTGCTTGTATGGTTGTAAAATACACATTCCTGATGAGATACTGTTGGTAAAATGGAGAGTGTTGATTTGGAAGCGATATACTTTTTTATGAATCAAATATTTGTAAATCAATTATAGCCTAGTACAAGAGCTTAGTAGAGAAAGGTTTATATTAATTACACATTTTTTTAAAAAAATCTAGTTTCTTTTACATTTTTTGACTTTTTTGTTTGTTTTCAAAGTCCGAGATTCGGTCTTGATGAATTTAATTTACCAAACTAAAACATAAATTTCTTTCTTTTTCTTTCTCACGTAATCTCACGGATTAAAAATGTTTGCTAATTTTACAAACCTATGTCTTAAAATTGTACGTTTGAACAAATATTGCTTAAAATTGACCTCTTGGGGTGTGAATCCAAACTATAGAACGCTAAGCACTGGATCAATTATGATATAATTAATGTTACTGCAAAGAAAAAAATAGTATTTTCGTCTATTTTTTCATTATTATATAATACTCATTAATAGGTTTATAAAACAGATTTCTCTTTTATGTTTTAAATGACAGTAAACAAATTAGATGAATCTAATCTAATGTATTTGTACGCCATAAAATGGTTCCTTTTGACAGTGTGGATCAATTTTGATATAAATATTTAGGGAAATTTTAGGAGTTCCGGGGGTTGTTTTTTGTTAATATTTTTTAAATTATTACTTAAAAGTATTTCTATGAACAGTATACTGTACCTCGTTTCTTCCATGTTCTTATTTTTATCTTTTTATCACTGGGGGGGGCTCACTATCGATTCAGATTATACGCATAGGTGCTAATTATGCTAGTGAATTACGGATGAGGAAGGTTGACTATAGATAAATTATACACGCATTTACATAGAGGGAAAAGATAAAACTAATTTGAAAAAAAAAACCACTCAGTATACCCAACAGGGATACGAACACCGATCTTCCCGTCATTAGCACTCTAGTTTGTTGTGAGAGTGACGCAATAAAGCATTCACCCACTGAAGTGGACACAAGCATGCATAATTGTAGGTACCTAATGTTTACCTGATCAGTGCCTAGTACTACCTTCCCGACAAGGTGTGCTCGTGCCGCAATTCAAATATAGAAACTGTGACACCTTAAACTTGAAAATTTTAAATTAAAAGGCTATGTTTTTAAAATATACTAAAGTGTCTTTAATTTGCGCAAGAACCACATTTTCATACGGAATATTAAAAAAATTGTATCAATTTGTATGATTATTTATATTAATAAGGATTTTTTAAGGCATTGCTCAATTAATTACTTATTTTTAATAAAATAATATCTGGTTATAATTTTTTTTTCACTATTCTTTTTTTCTGTTTGTATCTATGATCTATATACTCTCTTACGCTACCTATGATTCTTTTTAGAACCATGCTCTATTTTTAGTTTTATTAATTTTTCTAATGTTGGTTTGAAACGGTTAGTTTATTGTGGATGTGGAACTTCTCAGCCCGTTTTGAATAATATATTGTGTTAAATAAATAATTTTTTCCTACTGAAATTTTTATAGCCAGTTAAAAGCAGGTAATAAAGTAAGTTCCATTTCCATAAAACAACAGACAGAAATCAGGCAAAAGGCCCTGACATAGACTCCTCTTCATAGGTCCGTGGGTCATAATAAGAAATCGATGCCACAGTATCATTAATGAATCAGAATGCTCTGGCCATGAAGTACTTATCCATGTACCCCATAGAAGTAGATCAACCTTAAATTTTTAAGGAATAGTTTATACGGATTACCAATCACAGTTGAATAAATATGTGCATGCGCGTAGGGATTTATCAAACACCAACATAAATTGTTTATAATTAGATTTTATTTTGTTTTTGGGCTTGTTAAAGATCAAAATCCATATATTCATAAAGGAAGCATAGAATTAATATTAAAGGTACTTGCTGTATTTACATTCAAAATACTGGTCTACATTTGTTTTACATTTTCAGGCTAATTTATTTCAAGTGTGATAGTTAAAATCGTGTTAAGGCCCCGATACAGACTTTGTACCTGTAGGTCCGTAAGAAATCGATGCCACATTATTAGATTGCTCTGGTCATTGAGTCCTTACTCCATAGAAGTTGCTCAACTTTAACTTTCTACAGACTAGTTTAGTTTATATGGTCAATCAATCACAGCCGAGTAAGTATGTGCATGCACATTTAAATAAAAGAACGATAGCAGTGAGAGGATCCGTCACTTTGGAAGCATATACAAAATGAAAATATGGCCACACGTCACTTTGGAAGCATATACAAAATGAAAATATGGCCACACGTATTTCAGAAAAATTTTTCTAAAATTCTAAACACCCAGGAAGAGCGGCTTCTAAGAAAATGTTTTCTGAGAAATATCAAGTTCTCAGGAATATTGGCTTTGCTTTTGTAGCTTCAACACCCCTATTTGGTTTACTCTCCATATACTAAAGTGATTTAATTTTTTCTAATTGATAAATTATGGATACAAGTGGTTATGAAATGGATTCTCTCCTAATTGATTGTGTTCGGCAAAGGCCTGGTTTGTTTGATAAAAATCTCAACAAATTTAAGGATGCCTTAAGAAAAGATAATGCTTGGTCTTGTATTTCAGAAATTGTCGAAATACCAGGTAAGTTTTGGTTACTAGTAGGACTACTTTTACTTTGAAATCCAAACCCCTATTTTACAATGTTGCGTTTATTTATGTAAACTAGAAGGAAAAAAAGATACACATACATAGATTGTTTTTGCTAGTATATTTTTTATCAGGTCTACTCTTTTTTTAGGCACTTAGAAAATCCACCTGAGTTAGAAACAGGTATTTGTAATAGTGGAACCCAACCCTCTCTATTTCCATTTTTTGTTTATATTTGATTTAGCCATGGACACTAGGGGGGAAAAAATCTAAATAAATTGTTATTTGTCCATATGTTTTTTAAGCCCAGTCCTTTTTAGGCACATTAGAATATCCACCAAAACTAGGGACATGTTTGCGCTAGTGGAATCCAAACCATTCTCTTTATTCTTAGCATCACACCTTACTAATTATTCGGGTGATAGGCTTATATAAGAATTACTAGCGGGTTAGAGATCGGGAAGGTTGAATTCAGATGAAGTGCACCCACATTTGTGTGCAAACCCACCCTCAGTGCACCCAACCGGATTCAAACCCTGATCTCCCCGTATTAAGGCTCTACATGAATAAATTATCTGTTGATATATTTTACTATGCCTAAACCTTTTTTAGGCACTTATAAAATCCACCTGAACTATGAATATGTTTGCGCGAGTGGAATCTAAACCACTCTATACAGATTGGCACATGTAATTAATCTTGAAATAGGACGTACAAGTTTGTGATAGCCGCAATGGGCAGCAACACTCGTATGGGCTACTTAATATTGTCAGGAAAAGCCCAAAGTTTTTTTTAACAATAATTCTGCATATCTAGCAAGTAGAAGCATCTCATCAAATACCCGCCTCGGTGGTGTAGTTAGTTAATGCACTAGTTTCATGTTGAGCTTGACTGCCGGGGACAGGGAGATCGAGGTTCGAATCTCAGTCGGGTGAACTCTGGGTGGTTTTCCCTAAATGGTTTTCCACTCTCCCTCCACAGAAATGTGGGTTCACTTCCTCTAATTCAACCTTCCCAATTCCTAATCCATTAGCGTAATTAGTACTAAAGCGTATAACTCGAACAGGTAGTAAGACGTGGTGCTAAATAGTTTAAAAAAATTAAAAGTGCTTGTTTTGTTTTCATCCAAAATACTAAAAACTTTCATCCGTTTTGTATTTTCAGGCTATTGCAAACACTTATTAATTTTAAGTTTGATAGCTAAAATCAGATTATAAACATATTTCTCGTGGTTGTACTAACCTACATTTTAGTATATAACTTACTGGAAGTTTCCTCAACAAAGTTGTTTTTGGTTCTTTAATTCTTATATGATCAGCTGACTGCTTTACCCTCACGCCTTGCTTTAGACGATTTTCTTTAGAATTTTTTGATTGGACAAAGTCTCTTACTATCTCATTGTTTGAAACGGTCATGTGATTATGAATATTTACTCTGTAATTGGGAGTAGAATTTCCAGGAACATGGACTACGGACCCACGGATATGGAGTCTGTGTAGGGGTCTTTATAGATATAGTTATTGTGATTGTATTACATTTTAAGTATATCCTGGAGGTTTTCTGAACAAAGCTGTTTTTTTTTTTCTTTTATTGGTCAGCTGACTTATTGGTGCTTACTCCATGCTGTAGACAATTTTCGTTTAAAGTTTTCTATTGGATGAAGTGTCTGACTATCTCATTGGTTGGAACGGTCACATGATTACAGATATGGACTGTGTAGTTGTGAATAGAATTTCTTGAGGGTCAAGACCACGGATTACGGACTACGAATACGAGTCTGTGTCTAGGGTCTAAAGACTTCTGGTAGTTGAAAAACTTGTACAGAAACAACTACTTTTATGCCTAAGAAGTACTTGAACCCCCCCCACACACACACACACAACTAAGCCTAAACCTTCACTTAGCGGCTAGTAGATATATCTCTTGCAATATACCACACCTAATATAGTTTATGAATCCAACACACATTTCAATTTCATAGGGGGTTTCTTTAATTTCAATAACAACCACTAAGCTCAAGGATATTTAAACATATTTCTAAGACTTATTCATAAACACAAAGTTGAAGAGAAATTATATCCCCGGGTTCATGAGGCAAAAAAGGTTGAATATCACTGGTCTAAGGTGTCATTCTCCCAATAGACTGGACTGATGATGACTTGGCAGATCTTGGTTCAAATCTAGTCCGGGTATACTGATGGTGGGTTTAACACTCTCCCTCCATGAAAATAGTACTATACTTCCTCTAAAACTCAACCTTACCTACTCATCCTTAACCCGTTAGTTTAACTTAATGATTATATTTTGAAATTTTTAAATCGATGACCTACCACTATTTGACAAGTAACAACTCATTTCCTTCTCAGCGACACCCTTGTTTGGAATAATCACTTTCACACAAAGTCTTAGTGTGAGATATTTGAGTATCCTTAAGTGTAATAAAATATTCTCTTACTTCCCAGAACCCTGCATGTTGAGTTGGCGCAATGTGGCCGGCCCGACGGCTGCTCAAGTACGGTGCTGTGACGGGTGCTCTGCTGGGAACAGCCCTTTCCCTTAAGGCCAATCAATACAGCCTCGACTCGATAGGTGTTGTAAGGCTTGGCAGGGCTGCCACAACGGTAAGTCTTATAGAAACCTGTTCACAAGCCCATATCTCGAGAATGAGACTTTTATCTCTTTTTAAATTATTTGATGGAACTATACAAAATGTACTTGTGCCAATTTTTTTTTAAAATGTTACATTTATGTTACGAGAGTAAGCTAGCAAACATATATTTCAGTTTTTTTTATTAGATACTTAATATCATCATTATCATCAACATCGTCGTCATCTACTTTACAGCCTGTGGCCCGGTCAGTGTAATAAAATGCCTCTACCTTCTTCTATCCTTCCATCATCCTTCTTCTTCTCTCTCACACACTTTCTGTCATCTGCTCCTCCCATCTATTTATTGATCTCCTTTCTGGTCGTTTACCTAAATCCTTCATTTTCAGATTATTGCATTATTTAAATGTAAACCTATTTCTAGGTGTTTGGTATAGCTCTACACTACAAGCAGACCTTGTATGCCAGCGAACTAGATCATACATCGCCGCAATACCTACAGTTAAAATCTCAAGTGAGTGCTATAGCCAAAATTTCATAGAAATGGCCTTATCTGACAGCTAAAATATATATTAGATCTACATCCTTCTAGAATGTTCTAATTGTCTAGGTTTCAAATGTAAACATAAAATATCACCCTGGAGTCTTCTCGTCCCGCGGGGACAGGCCTACACAATTACTACTGCCACTAGAACTACTTTCATGTAGTACCTATATAAAATTTCTTAATCAGTATAAAATCGATATTTAAATATTTTCCTCCTATATTTTACGTTCTTATTGTACATATGAGTCCACTACCTCCATCTTATCCAATTTTTATAAATATGGAAGAAAGCTACGCTATACAATCAAATGTAACTTATATTAAAGGCGAAGTTTGGGGCATGAATGGCTATAGTTACAGAAATCATCTGTAACTGATTTTTATGTTGTTGAGTTGGTAAACTCGATGTCCACAGGTCCATAAAACTGCTGCGGAGAAGTTACTGGAGCTATGTTGCACGAATCGAGGGGTATACATCAAGGTGGGCCAGCATATCGGAGCCCTGGACTACCTTCTACCCAAGGAATATGTGGAGACGATGAAGGTGCTACACAGCCATGCCCCTTGCTCTAAACTGGAGGAGATAAAGCGTGTTCTTCGAGAGGACCTCAAGCAGGACGTAAGTTGCTGTGTGTTTGTCCAGGGGGAGGTGTTGTTTTGTCTGGTGTGAACCAAGCACGAGAAATGGGCCTATTTAAAAAATTCAAATCTTAATTTTATCTACCTCAAAGCTCACCACTAAAACACAATTATGTAATTTTCGAGGTACATCAGTTCTCTTATTCAACAGAAGAAAGTAAAACAGTCCAGTTCGGGCTATTTGAAAATATAAATAGTAAATAAATGTTAATGTTATTTTTTATATGCATTCAATATAATTTATAACATTCAGTAAAGGGAAACATTAATGGCCTGGGTTTTGGTTAGTTTTGACCTATATTTATGTTTGGTTATAATAAATCATTAATAAGCAAAATAGGAGCTCTCTAAACAAATTCTGACTCAAAATTGTAAATATATTTATTCAGATTTTTCCTTATATCAAATCTGATATTTTCTCAAATATCAAAAATCTTTCAAGGATTCAAATGTCATATCTTTACAAGTTACATACACACTTTCACTTTAGAATAAAGCTACTAACCAGCTTCAGTGTCCGATTGGTCTAAGGTGTCACCGTCATGTTAGACTGGCCTGCTGAAGACAAGGAGATTGGGGTTTGAATCCCATTCAGGTCTATTGAGGGTGGTTTTTTCCTAAAAGGTTTATCGCTCTCTTTCCATTCACATGCGGTAGATACCTTTAAAGTGCTTCCTTCCGTATCCCTTCCTTGTTAGAGTAATTATCATATATGCTTATAACATGAACAGGTGGTAAGATGCGGTGATAAAACATAAATAAAGACAATAATCTCTAGTAATCAGGAGTTGTAAAGTATTCATATTCAAGTCTTTAAGCTGGTAATTTAAAACGGGGAAGATACTGGAGACATTAAGAGTCCAGTGACTATTACTATTACTATTACTATTAGCACCGCGTCTTACTACCCGTTCGGGCTATACGCACTTACTCTAATGTGTAATGGTAGGGTGATTGTGAGATGAAATGAAGGACCTACA
>CABFOV010004159.1:43474-55826 GCA_902141375.1 Timema poppense
TCGAAACAATTCTGTGCTTGGAATCCTACTCCCCATCTGGGTTCTAATATGGAGGAAGACCAGGAAATAGACACTTCGGTGTACCCAACCAAGATTCAAATTTGGCCCCCCCCCCCGACAAACCAGATTAATGTCTATGTCTGCCTACACATTGGTGCGGGCCTCAGAATAATTAATTTTAGTTAGATTGGTTGAATTTTTTTTTACTCTTTTTTTTAATCATCGCGTCTTACTATCTGTTCAGGTTATATGCATGTATGATAATTGCCCTAATGGGGGGGAGGGGGGGGACAGGAAAGGAAGCATTTTAGAGGAAATCTACCTGCATTTGCTTGAAAGGAAAGTGGGAAACCATCAAGGAAAAACCGCCTTCAGTAGACCGACCAGGATGCGAACCTCGGTCTCCCTTTCATCAAGCCAGTCTAACACAAGAGTAATGCCTTTTAGATTATTCGACCACTGAAGTTTTTTTTTTAATATTCTCATTTTGTTATCAGGGCCTAATGACTCGATAGTAAACTTGACACACCCTGTATTTCAGTTGGCCAATGTAAACTCTTGCTCTGTTATCAGTGTCTCACTGTGTACATTTGTTGACTAAGTATCATAGTGACAAAGATCACATGCAAACTTATTTATGTGGCTTAATTCTTAGCTAATTAAATAAGTGTAATCAAATACAATTAATTATGCATTTTATTCTAATTGGATGACCTTAATTAGTTTTATCACTTATCGAATAGAGAGATATATCTTTACATAAATATTTTTTTTGCTTCAATCTTTGCTTGCTTTTTTTCTATCATGAAAGTCCATCTGGTGAATAATATTGGTACCAACAAATTGGTTTTATAGAAAGTGTTGTTTATGTTATTAGATTAAAAACACTAAAAGTTTATTATTTTGAAGGATATTTGATTATAATCATAGAATTGAGATTAAAATTTTTTTTTTTCAGAAGTTTGGATAAGAATTTGTTTTAAGCTCTAATGCTCTGCCCTTTGGTGGTTAAGCCTCAACCTAATTATAAGATAAATTTATCAACCAGACCCCAGACCGTTAATTTAACACTTAACTGAATGTATGAATAGTATAATGTTCTGGATGATAACTTAAATGTTAGTATTTAGTTAATATTTGTATTTTTAATTGTTGTAATATATTTCTATTTCCTCGTTTGTCAATAATTTTTTTACAAGATTCAAATTAAAATTCTAGATTTGAAGGTAAAATAAAAATCCAGATTTATAAATTAGTGTATTAGACAAATCTGTCTTCTTTTAGTTTCTTTTTTTAAGTTTGTAATCTAACTTGGAGGATATATATTAAGCGATAACATTCAAACATTTGTTGATACTTTGTTATGGTTAAGGGGAAGGATCGCCGTGACGTGTTTCCAAGGCGATTTCTTAGTACCCGATTACTAAGAAAACTATTGTACATATTTTAATCAAATTTGTACTATTGTAAAGATCAATTCACTTACATGGTTTATGTTTCTATCCATATCTACCCAGCAAATTCATATATATGTTTTAAAAAATAATCTAAAGAACACTGCATAAAACAAACTCGGCTTGTCATTGAAATGTGGGAAGACTTAGACTAAAACTGTTTTCATTATCTTACAATGAAACACATTTCTCTATCATCTAGTATAATTTAACGCCAGTTAGAATTTAAATATTTGTAAGCAGCTTTGTTTAAATGATTTTTACATTATCATATTCTCTTGGTTTAATGTGTTTTTTTTGGGGGGTGACCTGGCGGTCTAGGGGTAAGGTGTCAGACTTCTGTGCTGGCGGCCGGGGTTCAATCCTCGGTCCCGGCACAGATTTATCTGATTACCAAACCCCTCCTTCACCTCTGACAAGACATCTTGTGAATGTGGGGAATGCCAGGCCTCCACCGTGGTTCGGATTCCACATTAAACTGTAGGTCCTCCATTTCATCTCGCAATCACCCTACCATTACATATTAGTGTAAGTGCGTATAACCTGAACGGGTAGTAAGACGCGGTGCTAATAATAATAATAAATTATACTTTCACTTTTAAACATACATATTGTTCTAAACTAAAATAAAGTGGTACACTTTTATTTTAATTCAAAAAAGTGTTGTGGTGCAGTTTGCTGCGACCTATCGTTGTAAAGTTGAACAAGATGAGTCTCTCGTGAAAACTTGACTATGCGCATTTATGAAATCAGTTGTGTGAATACGACGTGTTTTGCAATGAAAGCAGTTTCTGTAAAAAAAAAAGAGATCAAATAAAATTAAAAACTACTTTATCTCTCAGCCAGACGAAAGAAAAATAAATGTTGCTCTTGTGAATTGGATTTAAAAAAAAAAATTTTAATGAATTTATTATCGTTTCTGCATGAAAAATACCATTTTAATACTGTAATTTAGAATTCATCCATTAATTTCAAATCATATGCGTGGAATACCTAATTGATTTAATTACGAGACCCGTTTTGGTGACCGCATGGTCCAAGGCACTACTCTTGCAATAAACTGGGACTGCCGAGGATGGGGATCGGTGTTCAATCCCAGTTGGGTGATATGAGGTTATTATTCCTAAAATGTTTTCCACTCATCCTCCACGGAAATGTGAGTGTGTGTTATCTAAAAGCAAAGCAACCATACTCTTCTCTAATACATTAGCTTAATTTAGTACATCGGCGTAAAACCCACACTGGTTCAGTTCATTTTAGCGTAGCATTCAAACACTTGAGCCCTACCTTTGGTAATCTGATCTGCAAACAGTCAATAATTTATTGATAATACAGGGACCCGCCTCGGTGACGTAGTTGGCTAACGCGCTTGTCGTGTTGAGCTCGACTGCTGAGGACGGGGATATCGAGGTTAGAATCTCGGTCGGGTGAACTGGGGGTGGTTTTTCCTAAGTGGTTTTCCACTCTCCCTCCGCGCAAATGCGGGTTCACTTCCTCTAATTCAACCTTCTCAATTCCTAATCCATTAACGTAATTAGTACTTAAAGCGTATAACCCGAACGGGTAGTAAGACGTGGTGCTAAATACTATTATTATTGATAATACAGGGCTATCTAAATCATTATGGACTATCGGCAATTTTAACAAGAAATACACTTGTCACAATAAATAAATGTCTCGAAACTATTTAGGGCTTTTAATAAAGGTCTGTATTTACTTTTTCTTTTGCTTCACATCCCTTTGTTTATATTTCCATTAGAGACAAATTTGTACAACCACAGGGAGGACTGAGCAGTCTTAGCTGTTAGACTCATTTTGCATTTTATTAGTATTAATGAGAGACGCAAAGTGCAGAGAAGGAATGGGAAGGATTTACGAAAAGTTTGGTGTGAGCTACGAAGGAAGTATGTGTGAGGACAGGTAATAAAGAGGAAATAGAAGGAGACCCCATGGCAGAACGACAGTGAAGGAAGTTTTGGGGGAAGAAGAAGAAAAGAACAAAGCATTTGATGTAGGAAGCCAAGAATTTAGATTAATATGGGAAGAATGATGACAGGATAGAGGAAGGTGGAAGCATTTTACTAAACTGACTCAGCCACAGAGTTGAAACAGCTGATTATGATGATGATAGTTGGAGTTGTGTTAATTTTTTGTGTCTAGAGTCGGTCTTCGATAATGTATGTTGAGTGGTATGTAGATAGCAGTTTGAAATTTAGGTCAAGTTTATGTAAGTTCAAACTTTATCTAAATTTCTATTTACTCCTTTATTCAAGATAATTAGACACTGAAAGCTAGTATATCTTAGAAAGTGCCCAATAATGTGATATTTTCTTTGTATTTGGCCTTAAGTATATTTGGGAAAATTTAATAACATTTTAGGAGCTCGACTGCTGATGACGGGGAGATCGAGGTTCGAATCTCGGTCGGGTGAACTGGTGGTGGTTTTCCACTCTCCATCCACGCAAATGCGGGTTCGCTTCCTCTAATTCAACCTTACCAATTCCTAATCCATTAGAGTAATTAGTACTTAAAGCGTATAACCCGAACGGGTAATAAGACGCGGTGCTAAATAACATTTTAGCTGTAAAAAGTTTCAAGAGTATGAATCGTTATAAAACAATATTTTATCTAACAACTTGACAAAACAAAAAAATTCCTGTCATTTTGTAATCCCAAGGTAAACTCGACTGTGAGCCAGCCGTTTTGATGGTCGAATAGTCTAAGACATTGGTGCACACCTTTTTGTGGGTGGGTTCCCACTGAAGTATTATTTAATTTAGAAGGCTCCATGACACCATTTAAATAAAATAAACTTTTTCTTCCTCTTACACTCTACATTATTTATGAGTAATTTTTGGCGCCCTATAAATGTTTTTTAAAACTGTCAGGTATCTACAACATATTTGTGTTATAGATGTATAACTTTGTTTACAACCCAAACAGGTAGTGAGTGACGGTGGTAAAAAATATCCAGAAGATCGGGGTCTGGTTCAATTCCCAGTCAGGCACACGGAGGGTGACTTTCCACTTTGGGATTTCCGCTGTGTTTTTCCATCTTTCTACCAAGCTACCTCTGATAATTCACCCTCATTTTATTCCCTTGGAAAAAATAGTTTTGACTAATAGCTAGTATTTTCACAAATGTAGGCGACTATAGATTTCATAATTAAATATTGATCGAATGTCATTTTCTTCTTCTTTCAGATGGGTAAAGTTCAGTCAACTTCCGTACTTACCAGAAATGGATGCATTGAAAGAAGATTTGAGTATTATCAATCAATACTTTCATCATCTTCCTAAAACTAACAACAAAGATGATTATGTCGAAGCGTACAAGTACACCTTTTCGAGGAAAGGTATGTGCTCGTTAGTTATCTTATCTGTGACATTAGTAAGTGCCGAATTCAGGATTAACCGGTTGTGGAGGTGTGCATGTTCTGTAAAATGAAAGATTGGTTTTTTAAGAACGTGTTTCTGTGCGACACACTACGAGCCAACCTTGTGTCTGATACTATATAGTCAGATTTTCATAGGAAGAATCTTATTTGGTGACTATATGGTTCGATCTACTTTTCACCTATTCATGCATCGATTCATGTGATCTGCAGCTGTCGCTTTTGATAAATATTATCAATATCTATAGGTCTTGGTAGGTGACCTGGCTGTCTAGGGGTAAGATGTCGGACTACTGTGCTGGCGACCAGGGTTCAAACCTTGATCCCGGCACAGATTTATCTGATAACCAAACCCTTCCTTCACCTCTGACAAGACATCTTGTGAATGTGGGGAATGCCAGGCCTCCACCGTGGTTCGGATTCCACGTTAAACTGTAGGTCCTTCATTTCATCTCGCAATCACCCTACCATTACACATTAGCGTAAGTGCGTATAACCCGAACGAGTAGTAAGACGAGGTGCTAATAATAATAATAATATAGGTTTTGGCTTGCCTCAGTTCTCGATGTTTGTGGGTTCAAACCCAGCAGGGTTCAACATATTCATTTTAAGCGATACACATTTGTAGCGCAATTTCCTTCAGAGGATAAGTAAGGCAATCGGTCCCATATCGATTGTGGCATGGAAAATATCCTTGGTAAGTATGCGACGATACTTTTCCTGGCAAAATTGGCAGCAGTGGCGTATTCTCTGGGTAAGCTAGTCCTATGCCGCATACCCGTAATTATATGGACTAGTTTCTAGATTCACTGTTGTCTGTGCAGATTGTGTAAATAGTAACGTTTAAATTGGGAATAAATATACATGTAGAATGTATCTATATATTATTGATTTGTAAACTAATATTTGGTCATAATTCAAGAATACTGTGTTTTAATTAATTATTCTTCCAAAAGGGTCTACCTACCCAGCTTATGAAGCTCAAGACCTGCTGCTTCTAAACAGCAGGCAAAGCTATGGAAGTTCTAATGACCTTGACCACTGTATATGTGGTTTCAATGCTCTCCCTTTCCCTTCGCCCCTCAAATATTGGCCAATGAACTAGGGTGTTACCCACCTCGGTGGCGTAGTTGGCTAACGCGCTTATTGTGTTGAGGACGGGGAGATTGGGGTTTGAATCTCGGTCGAGTGAACTGGGGGTGGTTTTTCCTAAATGGTTTTCCACTCTCCCTCCACGCAAATGCGGGTTTACTTCCTATTCCTCTAATTCAACCTTCCCAATTCCTAATCCATTAGAGTAATTAGTACTTAAAGCGTATAACCCGAATGGGTAATAAGACACGGTGCTAAATATTATTATTATTATATTAACTAGGGTGTTTACAACACAGGGCCTGCTGAATACTTATCGCAAGTAAAACATTGTGCCAACTGTTGAACAAATATTCAAGAATCAAGATCGCAATGATTATTTACTAGGCTAGTAAAGCTCAAGTAAAATAAAATAAATAAAAATAATATGTGTGAAATAATCATATAAATAACAAGATTTAAACTATGCAATAATTAAATACATATTTGATTATGTTTATGCATTCAAGGCACATGTATCATGTATTTGGCAACCATATTTACCACCATTTTAGAGTATACACAGGTGAAGTAGGGTTGGGAGGGTGGGGAATAAGGGGCTAATTTAACTGTAGTAGTTGGTGACCTGGCGGTCTAGGGGTAAGGTGTCAGACTTCTGTGCTGGCGGCCGGGGTTCAATCCTCGGTCCCGGCATAGATTTATCTGATTATAAAACCCCTCCTTCACCTCTGACAAGACATATTGTGAATCTGGGGAATGCCAGGCCTCCACCGTGGTTCGGATTCCACGTTAAACTGTAGGTCCTCCATTTCATCTCACAATCACCCTACCATTACACATTAGCGTAAGTGCGTATAACCCGAACGGGTAGTAAGACGCGGTGCTAATAATAATAATAACTGTAGTGGTTAGACAGTGTTTTTGTTTTTAGTATGAATTATATGTCCAAGCAATAAACCAATGATGTAGCGATAGAGAAATAGACTCAATAAGAAAAAAATCCCCCCCTTTGCTACTGTTATCACATTTTACAGATCTAAATAGTTTATGGAGCATAATTAGGATTTAATAGATAGTTTTAGGCTCATAATTACTATTGCAACGCGAGTTGGACAATCCACCTTATTCCACCCACCAAGTTTTGATGGACGCTTGATCCATGTGGTACTTCATTTTTCTCTTTTTAAATATATATATTTTTTACTTTGTGTATTGCTTGCTGCCTGCGAGGTCCGACACCGTAGCTCTCTCAGCAGTTTGCCTGCCCACTGGGCTAAGGTTTCCAGGTTTGATTTCCGGCATGGCCTTAATAAATATTATTGGTAAAATTTGGATTTCCCCTTTCATGGCGATGAATTAACGACCGGGGTCTGGGGGTTGTTTGTTCTAGATTTATGTTAAGTCGTGTGCTGATATAATCACTTGTCCCAGAAAGTGCACACTAAATACTTAAAATAAATGAAAACTGAAATTGCTACCTGTGTGTACTTTTAATTACATTCAACCAATGTAATAGTGTATGTCACTCTTATACAGTCAGGAGTGTGCTCATAACTGTTAGCCTTGACATTTTTACTTAAATCTCAGATTATTTAGGGATTGTGATGAGCTGCAGTGTGCTGTGTTTTGATATTCCATTACAATTTGAGTGGTTGATAATCATCACTAGTTTCATGTTTTGGTGTGTTTTGAGCATAGATTTGTTGTACTTTTATGAAGTCAGAATATGTAATAGGCTGTAAAGGTGAATATTGAAACAGAGATATAAATAAGTCAAAAATAGAGACGAGTGGAGTTGGGAGATGCGAAGTTTCCCAAGATAGACTGCGAGTATGAAAAAAAGCATAAATGTTCGAGAGCCATTGTTTTAAACTAGAGCTACTCGTATTTAAATATTTCTAGGGGAAGCATCTCTTGACCTTTATTGGTCAACGCTGGTTAAGAGTCTTTGACCTCCGAATCCTCCTTGCAGCTTTTAGAGTACAGCATACCTATTAATTTTCTCAGAATACGCCACTGATCATCAAGACCTTTCACTCTCGCTCATATAAATTCTTGTATGATGATATAGTCAGGCAGTTCAGAAAATGCACGTTAAATACCTCCAATAAATAAAAAAATAAAAATCTATAAAATAACATTAGTTATTATTGTTAGTTTGTAGGTTTTGTTAAGATCCATAAGCTTTTATACAATATAGTAAAATATTAGTATAATTGGGTGACCTGGTGGTTTAGGGAGGGGTAAGGTGTCAGACTTCTGTGCTGGGGTTCGGGGTTCAATCCTCGGTCCCGGCACAGATTTATCTGATTACCAAACCCTTCCTTCACCTCTGACAAGACATATTGTTAATGTGGGGAATGCCAGGCCTCCACCGTGGTTCGGATTCCACGTTAAACTGTAGGTCCTCCATTTCATCTCACAATCACCCTACCATTACACATTAGCGTAAGTGTGTATAACCCNTGTAGGTCCTCCATTTCATCTCACAATCACCCTACCATTACACATTAGCGTAAGTGTGTATAACCCTAACAGGTAGTAAGACATGGTGTTAATAATTATAATAATTAGTATAGTTGTCCATAAAAGAAATGTTATCTTCTAAAAGTGTCTTCTTGCGATCTTTAATGGGGCACAGCAGTTAATGCCTATATAAGGCGGGGAATGATAATTTAAGGGCTGTAAATTAAAATAGGCATTGAAATAAATTAGCCGAATTTCTTAATGTTACAACCAACAGTTTTACTACTCAGGCCTGCAACTATCTTGATTCTAAGATGTGGCTTCTTTTGATTTGAGAAGTAAGTCCAAATCTTCAGTATTTCAGTTTCTTGGCACTTAATATCAAGGGGTTATTTAGAATTATGTATTTTGAAAGTAACTTAACTTTCACATTCAAAGCGATTAATGAGGAGGACTAAGACCTTGATGTATTTAATTTGGACACAGGCAAGCCTAATCTTTCCCAGGGCTTCCCTATTTAACTGACGCAGACTGTACGGGAATGTGCAACGTTCCAGGTTATTAACTGTATGTTCCGACAGAGGACTGGACCGGTCCCATCAACTACTACCGCAACCTGCCGTTCAGCCGCGTCCACGAGGATGGGGAGCCTGTCCGGACGCCCTGTCTCTTGCTGGTGGGGAACAAGGACGAGTTTGTGAGTCTGGAGAGTGTCGTCAAGTCCACAGAATACACCGACAAGTTTGTCCTCAAGATCGTGGAGGGCGGGGGTCACTTCCCCCATCAACAGCTGCCCGAGGTTGTCAACAAATTCCTGCTTGCCTTCCTTGTCGGTGAGTCCCACTGTGATCCTGTCCCTTCACTGAGCAGACCTTAGTTACATTTATAGACACACAGGGTGGTTTTTCTTAATTATTGGTTTATCACACTCCCTCAATGCAGGTTCATTTCCTCTTAAATTTAACCTTCCTTGTCCCTAACCAATCTAACTATCCCTTTTCCCTAAAAACCTACCTACTCATATGTGAAATACATTGTTTTTTTGGTTATTTTTTATTATCTAGAAATGCTTTTTACTAGTTTGTTATATTTTAAAGAAGGTACTTACAAGAAATGAGGATCCTACCATAATTTACCCATTTCCTTTTTATTATTCCTTTTATGTTGATTTGTTTCCTTGATTTGGAAGTTGTGCTACCCATTCCTTCCTGGTGAGCTCCGATAGAATGTAACCCATGTCGAGGAATTGGGTGGTAACAATCAAGTTCCTCAAGATTGCTACCTTAACATATATTTCCAATGGCGCCAATGTCAAATGTGAAGTTATTTTCATTGAACAACAAATCTTATTTTATTGGTTCATTTTTAAATTTTTCCTATTCATTCTTCAAAGAACTATTTATTTGGGTAGTGAAACAAACATATCTCTTTAATCAATTTATTTTTATTTTTTGTCTTAGTCATTCATTCTCCCAGGCAAGAAAAGTCTCCGTCTCGAGGTCTAGTGAATCGCATGTTTGACGCTGTCAGCTCCACAGTCAAATACGGCAACCAGATGTTGGACACCGTACAGCGCAAGAAATGTAATGACGAGAATAGCTTGTCTGCCCGTGCCCTTTACTTCGGCCAGAGTCCCAGTTGACTTTGTGGTTGAATGGGCACTAAGCAACATCACTCAACAAAAGATTCACACGTGGCCAACGTTTGTTCTTTTCGCTATTTAGGGATATTCGTTATGTTTTGATACACTATTTAGAATGGGATGTGTGTCTGCTCAAACGTGTATGTTTGTGTTTCTTTTACGTTTTTGTTTTGTTTAGTACCCCAAAGTGTGTTCATCACAATTATAGGTTTGAATCTGAATTGGTGACTTCTTCAATTTTCTCCGATTTTGTTCCTCTGGAGGTTTTCACTGATCTGAATAATAGATTTACATTTACTAGAAAACGTTTTTCAAATGTTTTTTAACTGCAACCGTTTGTGATTATCTGTGATAAAATAGCCTTAAATGGAAAGTAGCTTAGAACAGTGTGAGATGGTGGTGTTTTGAAGTTTTTAGTTTTATAGTCATTTATCAGTTGGTTCTAGAGGTAAGCGACGTTATGGGAAAATAATTGATGGTAGTGTTGGAGTGAAAATTAAAATAACGGAAATTTAGATTTTAGGTTTTTATTTTTACTTTATAGTTCCTCGTAGTAGGTCAAGTTAGCTAAAGAACCATCAACCATTAAACATATCTATAAAATCATCAAAGACTGAAATCATGATTCATTTTATGAATTCTTCTAAAGAACTTCTAGTGATAAAATATTTAATAATTCAATAGCAACTATTTTATATTTACCATTTATTATTAATTATAAAGTTTTTATATGATGTAAATAACTATAGTATGTTATCAAAAGTGAGCTCTATTGATAATTTTTTAATTGCTATATTTGTAAAGAACTTCTAATAAATGTTATATAATCATTATATTTTTTTAATAAAGGCTAATTTATATATATATTTTTACATTCTATTTGTTATTTAAACGTAGTAGGTCAAGTTAGCTAAAGAACCATTAAACATATCTATAAAATCATCAAAGACTGAAATCATGATTCATTTTATGAATTCTACTAAAGAACTTCTAGTGATTAAATATTTAATAGCAACTATTTTATATATACCATTTATTATTAATTATAAAGTTTTTATATGATGTAAATAACTATAGTATGTTACTAAAAGTGAGCTCTATTGATAATTTTTTAATTGGTATATTTGTAAAGAACTTCTAATAAATGTTATATAATCATTATATTTTTTTAATAAAGGCTAATTTATATATATACATATATATTTTTTACATTCTATTTGTTATTTAAAGTGTGGTGCTATGATTAGCGGTTAGTTTGTTGGATATACATGCGGCCATAGTCCGCACCGTCAAGTTCACCAAAACATTCTTATTTTTTTTATTAATCTGAATCTCTAATCCGAATCTCCAACTAACCTTTGAATCCTGAATCTAAATCTTTGAAAAAAATTTAAAATATGAGACGAAATATAATATAATTTGAAATATAAATATTAACTAAATATTAACCTTCTCTCTTGTAATCCATTCATTATAACACTCCAACATTCAGTTAAATGTTAAATTACTGTTCTGGAATTTGTTTTTTTGAGTTTGTTCTAAAATTATTATGATTGGTTTTGGGCCACTAATAAGCAATATTAGAGCTCTAAATCAAATTTCACTTGAAAAATTGAAAACTTTTTTTTTAGAAAGGATTTGAGTCCTTAAATATCCTTGAGGATTCGAGGGCCCCCTCCCTACATTTTCATTACTGAGATATTTAACAATAGAATCAACAATTTAAATTTAATTCTAATTTGAATAAACGTTTATTAATTTTCTACAATAATCACAGATGAAATGTAGGGACACAGTTTTACTAAAACACCTAAGAGCAAGTAGTTATTAGAGAGACTGAGATTGGTGGATGCGTAGGATAAAGCATCAACCTCATCTCGCCTGGTTTCCCAGTGACTGGGAGGTCTTGAGTTCACATACCTGCCAGATGTACTAAGATTGTTTTTTCCCCCATTATTTCTCTCTGCACAAATGCGGGTACACTTCCTCTAAATTCAACCTTCCTAATCCATAACTCCTGAGTGTAGATTAGCAAAGTTGCTGCTTATAACCTTAACAGGTAGTAAGACGCGGTGCTAATAAAAACAGGAATGGGAATGAGGAAGTAAAATAATTTGTAATGAAATTTGGTATGGAAAAGTGTAAAGTGATGTTATTTTTATTTTATTTTAGCAGCGCGTCATATTACCCGCTCGGGTTATACGCTTTAAATAATAATTATGCTAA
The DNA here is from genome assembly GCA_902141375.1 of Timema poppense. NCBI lineage: Eukaryota > Metazoa > Arthropoda > Insecta > Phasmatodea > Timematidae > Timema > Timema poppense. Next base: position 55,750 of record CABFOV010004159.1, read on the forward strand.
TGGATTAGGAATTGGGAAGGTTGAATTAGAGGATGTGAACCCGCATTTGCGTGGAGGGAGAGTGGAAAACCATTTAG
>CABFOV010004160.1:4364-25674 GCA_902141375.1 Timema poppense
CCCCCCCTCCTTTTTTTACATTTATAAAGATTACAATAATTGATAGATTATAATATATTTATGATTTACGACTCAATAACAATATTTATTTATTTTCTGTGTTATGTTTTGAAGATATGCAATTAAATTTTAACTAATTTAATATCAATAGAAGTTTTCCGGATGTGGTAAAGACGGGTATTAAACCCCCAGGATCTCCTCCCTTGGCTGCATACCCGAACTAGTTATAATATACAAGACAACGAATTATTATTTTAGTTATACTCTTCACTACCCATCTATGTTTTTAACAAAGTCATTAATAAAAACTACATATTTATCATTCTTCACCTTAAGGGGGCTACGTAAGAGACCACTGAAAAGTGTTGTGAACATTTAGAAATCGTGGATTATTTATGAAGTGGTTTGAAAGCTTTTAATTTTGTTTTCACTAAAATGTAGGTGAAAGTTCTGAGCATTTAAAAAGTTTAAATTTTAACTTTAAATTTGTTTTTATGTGTGATAACTTAAATTTAACCGTATAGAACAATCCCACATTATCTTAAAATGTTTTGTTGTGACCTTATAAAAACATAACTTTAGGTGATTGAGGAAGGCTTGGTATAGGTCTCTGTTTTACTTTAATCTCAGAAGTACAAATTTTCTCTTAAATCATCTTTTAATTTATTTTAACTTTAAACTTTTTTAACTCGTCAAAAAAACTGCTGATAATTTTCACCTACATTTTGTTGAAAACAAAATTTTAAAATGAAAAATAACTGCTTGAATAATCCTGGGTTTCTATACGTCTACAAAGCGTCTAAGTTATCTTTTAATTTATTTAATAGAGCAGAAAGCAAAGAATCTAACGAACATAACATTGGGTCAAAAAACGGATGCGTTATGTGTATGGAGAAGAGGACGAGGGATCACGTCAGGTATATTTAAATAGGTGGTGTGTCGGGGTGAGTTCAGTACTCATTTCCGAGCTTTTATAGTGAGGGGAAGAAGCGCTCAGCTCCTAATACTCGGGTTAAAGTAAATATAAGTAGGAGGTTGAGAAGACTAATAGGATCAACTCTACATTTCCGATCCATTGTCGTGAAAGGAATAAAATCTCGGGTCCCAATTGTGGAAGGTGTAACAAATTATTAGTGATCTCCGATTGCAGCTAACATTCTACCGTCACTACCATAATAATCAAAAAGCCAACAAACGGCAAATTTTTGGAAATAAAAAAGCTATATTCCATGTGTGTATATTTGTATATTTTTATATATTCCTCTGTATATAACCATAAAAGAATCTTATTTATTTATTTTACCTAATACTTTATAGATTATGCTCATAAAGCTTTGTGAAATAAGTTTTTTTTATCTAATTTTTTTATCTTACAAGTATTCATCTTTCTCATAAAGTTTAAGGAAATAAAGACTATAAAAGGATGAGAATGCAAGGAGAGTAATGGTAAGGGTCAGATGAAGGAAAGGAGATGGATTTGTTAAATGAAGGAGAGAAAGAGAGAAGAAGGATGAGGAAATTGTTTTGGGTTAAGAAAGTATTGAGCTTGTAACATTACCCGAATACCCCTCAAGCAACCCTGGTTCGGAAAAGAAGCCCATCCGCCCCCCCCCCTCCTGAGACTACCCTCTCCTCTGTTTTCTCTCACTCTCTTATATGTGGGCTTGTATTTTCCCAAGAGAAGGAACCGAAGAGAGGCACGTCTGACACCCCCTAATCCCGCAACTCTTACATCATCCTATTAACATCGCTACGTCCAATCGTCTTTCTCTCTCTCTCTCTCTCTTATCGATTGTACACCCCTATTACGTCCTACACCTCAGTATTTTAGTACCCCCACACTCCCCTTTATATGCCCATGTTCCAGTATACCCACTCTTATACTACTCACACAACTTTTGTTTCTTTGAGTTTGAATATTTAAATAAAAACACTTTATGAAATTATTTCAAATATTGTTTAAGCCAATTTATCCATCATTCTAACATGAATAAATTATGGAATAAAACCATTGACAGCATGAGTTTTATAAAGTAGTTTCAATTATGAAGATAGGGTGACCTGGCGGTCTAGGGGTAAGGTGTCAGACTTCTGTGCTGGCGGCCGGGGTTCAATCCTCGGTCCCGGCACAGATTTGTCTGATTACCAAACCCTTCCTTCACCTCTGACAAGACATCTTGTGAATGTGGGGAATGCCAGGCCTCCACCGTGGTTCGGATTCCACGTTAAACTGTAGGTCCTCCATTTCATCTCACAATCACCCTACCATTACACATTAGCGTAAGTGCGTATAACCCGAACGGGTAGTAAGGCGCGGTGCTAATAATAATAATAATTATTATTATTATTACTATGAAGATAGCCCCCTTCGTTGACCGAATAGTCTAAGGCGCTATCCTCACAGTGCCAGACTGCCGATGACGAGTAAATTGAGGTTATAATCTAGTTAGGGTGTACTGAGTGTGTGTTTTTAAATGGTTTTTCACTTTCTCTCTACGCAAATCCTGGTACACTTACTATAAAATACAACCTTCTTAATCCCTACAAACATTAGCGCAATTAATTCATAAGCATATAACCCTAATGGGTAGTAAGACGCGATGCTAAACAAAAACACTATCTCCTAAATGAACAAAGTATTAATATTCCAAATATCAATTGTGAAAAATGTAAATGCGGTACAAACGAAAATTTTGTGAAACAATCCACAAGAAGAAAAGAATCAATCATTAAAACAAAATAAGTTTTCATTTTAAAGATGGGGGTGGGGGGCGGACTGAAATTGCCCCCAAACAAAAGTGACTAAGTCAAACGTTTTGAGGGACAGTCAAGAACAAAAGTGTGAAAGCATAAAATTGTCAGTTAATGAAATTAGATGGCTACTGTAGAGTTGGAGCTCTCAATCTAACCAAATAATTTGGAAACATACAAAAATAACAAACGTGACTTTTCAAACAATCCCAAATAACAAACAATCGCAATCATAAAAATGTAAATTTTTCAACATTTTGGGGTATGGGAGGGACCAAGAAATATCATGTGTGCCAATCAAAACAGAACAGACAAAAAAATGTTCGGAACAGTTTGGAACAAAATAAGAACAAGCTACCTATTGTATCATAAAAAAACATAATTTTTTTAATGTAGGAGGGCAAGTTCACGTACGTGGACGTGAACTCAGTACTTCTGGGTAATGTTTAAGGAAATTATTACTAGTTTGACCTTTCGTGTCATCGATTCCTGCACTCGCTACATGGAAACTAATGCATGTATACTACATTAAACATTAAAAATAATCTTATCAGTTTTATTTGTGTTCTAATGCATGTATACTACATTAAACATTAGAAATAATCTTATCAGTTTTATTTGTGTTCTAATGCATGTATACTACATTAAACATTAAAAATAATCTTATCAGTTTTATTTCTGTTCTATAGGGAAAATGATAACTATATTGCCGTGTTCACATGTGCATTTATTTATATATATATATATATATATATATATATCACAATTTAACACTTTTAACATATGACCTATATTTTTTAGGTGTGATGAAGGAGAGGGCGATGATTTGAAAGGTGTTTGTTTACACATATATATTTTGATAAGCTTTCGGAATATCTTCCTTAGGAATTGCTATACTAAAAAACCCAGCTTTGCAAATTTAAAAGATGATTAAAGAGATATTAATAATTTTATCAAAAATATTATTAGATAAAATCGTTAATTTCCGAGCTACAAGAAAATATATTTTATCAAACTAAGATCTTGGAATGAGATGCTGGAAATTTTAAAAAGTATCTACTAAAAAAGAGAAAACTCTTTAACATGGTAGAACATTGGTATCCTATCGTCCCTAGTATGGCGTTAGTTTAATTATCGATTTTTAACTACGTACTGTCGTTTTCGATAGTCTTTGGATTTGGTGTTCGTTAATTTTTAGAATTTTTTCGTCTCTTAAACAATATTACAATGGTTTTCTACAATACCATTCTTTCTATTAGTTTTGTAATTTTTTCAAAAGCCAGTCATATTCTCCCCTATTCCCATTTTAAAGTTTCTAATAATTTTAAGATTTCTTTGATTAATTGTGGTGTCTCATTTCTATCCGTTTTGGAAATATTTAGACTCTTAAGGTCCGTTCTCATGTAGGTGAATCGAATTGAATCGATTCAAATCGAAGATCGATATTTGGATTCACATTTAAAAGAAGAGAAAAGTCAAACTGCAGTGGTTTTTAATATAAAGAAGAACCAAAAAGCTATTTATTTATGCTACAATTATAAATATACATAGTAGATTTATTTTAGTACCGCGTCTTACTACCCGTTCGGATTATATGCTTATGTATTAATTGTGGTAATAGTTTTTAGGGTTTAGAGAAATTACTCCTATAGGGAATGTATCCGAATTTACTTGAAGGGAAAGTGGAAAACAATTTTTTTTAAATCACCCTCTGTACACCCAACCAAGATTTGAACCTTGATCTCCCGGTCGTCGGCAGTCTCGTCTACTACGGGATTAGTGCGTTAGACCTTTCCGCCACCAAATCAGGTTAAATATTTCATACGATGTGACAAAATAGAAATAAATGTTGGTATATAAACTGTAAGATTCAAATAAATGCAAGTAAACGTTTGTGCTATTTCCCATTTTTTATTGATTCCGTCGAATTATTTATTTCTCGTGCTATCATTGCTACATTTTTTGTAATTGCTATTGTATAAATACATTTTTAGCCGTGGAGTAAGATAATTAGTTCCATTACCCGCTTCATTGACCATGTTTCTACTGGAGAAATAGTTTATTCATTTTGGCCAATGAAATATTGTTTAGCTATAAAAACTGCCATTATTTTGTTCGGGGATAATAATTATTTTAAAGTCATTGATAGGAGTTTAAGAAACTAGCTGATGCCATTTAATGGTACAAAATACATCCTATGCTCATGTATTTTATATCCGTGTCCTTGGACAGACAGTCAATAACTTAATTTTTGAAAAAATACTATCTCCATATCTTTAATCTTTTTTTTCTCTTTCTTTTCTCCTCTCTCTCTCTATCTTTTTATCTAAGTTTCTTTATCTCTCTCTTTATTTCTCCCTCTTCTATTTCTTTGTCTCTTTCTTGCTTTCTTTCTCTCCCTTCTCTCTCATCCTTTATCTTTCTAGCTTATCTTTTTTTTTTAATTTGTTTACCTTTCTCTCTCTCTCTCTCTTTTCTCTATTTCTATCTTTTCTTTTTTTCTTCTATTTCCCTCATTTTTCTTTCACTCGTCTCTCTTCATCTCCTTTCTTTCTATTGTATCTAGTCAATCCTCTTTATTCCTCTTTTATTCTTGTCTTTTTAACTCTTGATTTTCTTATCTCTTTCTTTCTTTATCTCTTAATTTATTCCTCTCTCTCTTCTATTTCTTTATCTCTTTCTCGCTTTCAATCCTTCTCCTCGATATTATCTCTCATTCTTTATATTGCTAGCTTATCTTTCTCTCTCTCTCTCCTCTCTATCTTTATCCTTTATATTTTCTTCTCTCTATTTCTCTCTTTTTTTCTATTCTTTTCCACTTTGTCACTCCTCTCTCTTACTCTCTATTTTATCTCTTCCCTCCTCTTTGTTCCTCTCTTCTCGCTATCTATTTCTCTCCTATTCCTCTTCTCTCTTTATTTGTTTATTCTTTCTCCTTCTCTCTGTCTCCGCGAGCTACTAACAGACGTCAGTAGCGAGGCGACAAGTTTCCTCCAGGGCATCGACCTTCTTCGAATCGCTGCTGTACGCGGGTGGCCGGGCACTTGGCAACATGGACCTCCTTAGACGCGGTCAAGGTGAAGGGCAGACATTGCCCCCCTGAGATACCACTACTCACTACCCGGGGAGTCCTGGCTTTGACCTCAGCCTGATACTCTTTTAGGGCAGCGGATGGGGGGAGGGAGTTTGAAAGAGGCCTTTAAATGTATCTGGGGCTGAGTGGGGAGGGGTAATGAATATTAAAACATATAAAGCTTAAGTATGGAAAAAAAGAACATCAAAAATGTGTTAAATCGATCAACTATCTAATAATAATAATAATAATAATAATAATAGGCATAATGTTCAAAACGTGTTCCACTAAACACATTAAAAGTGCTTTTAAAATACCCAATAAAAATATAAATAATTGTTTCGATACATTGTCTTTGCGTGCACATTGCTCCCCCTCCCTCCCTCCCTTTGATCTCACTACTACAAAACAAAAATTTAACTGCTCCAATGTGCTAAATATTCCCTCCCAAAACCACGTGGTTAATTGGTTAAAATGGCTTACCACAATTTTGGGGTTCTCTAGTTCGATTACGGATGATGCTAACAAAGATATTCACTATATTTTACGCGTTTTCTACTTGTTATAGGTGACCTGCTGGTGGCCTAGGGGTAACGTGTCGGACTTCTGTGCTGGGGTCCGGGGTTCAATCCTCGGTCCCGGCACAGATTTATCTGATCGCCAACCCCCTTCCTTCACCTCTGACCAGATGTGTATTAATCACAGTTTGTGAATGTAAGGAATGCCGGGCCTCCACCGTGGTTCGGATTCCACGTTAAACTGTAGGTCCTCCACTTCATCTCACAATCACCCTACCATTACATATTAGCGTAAGTATGTTTAACCCGAACGGGTAGTAAGATGTGGTGCTAATAATAATAATAATAATAATACTTATAAAATTATCCATGGTATCAAGCGTTATACCAATCGAGCGGCTGCTGTATTTTGGCGAAGATAGTTAAAACATTTGTGGATAGAGGTTGTCATGTGGTCAGCACAAGCATTCCTACGGCCGTTAATCACAGTTTTCTAGACCGGAGCTGCCAATTATTTATCCAAGTATCTCCTCATTTGTCCCCACGAGGCTGAGTTTGAGCCCGTTTCAGACCCACTGGTTCACATATATATTCTGGGAGCGCTGGGAATATAGCTCGGGACCTTTGGATCTGTGTCCAGGAGCTCTGAACATATATAATTAGTGGGCCTAGATACTATCTGATTTTCATAGGAAGCCCGCTACTCTACAAATAGAAACCGATGTTGCCAAGATGGCGGAAATAATAATATTACGATTGTATATAGATTCTTAGTCTGTTTAATTAATGGTATAAATTAATCGTGTATTATTGGTAGATTTGGGTAAATGATTTAAATGACCGTTATAGTTAATAAATCAAATATCGTCCTCGGTGGTCTTGGAGCAAAGTGATCGCCTCAGGACTCGTTGTTCGTTGGTTCAAACCCAGTAGGGGTCGACTGATTTTTCTTGAGCGATAAAAATCCGTAGCACAACTTCCTTTGGAGGGGAAGTAAAGCCGTCGGTCCCATGTCGATTGTGGCATGTAAAATAACCTTGGCAGGTATGTGATATATGTGAAAATACCTTAACAGACAAAATTAGAAAGATATTTTGCTCTCGCTCATAGAAATTCTCGTGTGTTGATATAATCAGTCAGCTCAGAAAGTACACGTTAAATACCTCGAATTAATAAATCAAACAAGATATATTTCTAGAACGCCAAAATTGAGTGACTTTCATTTAATTTTGGGTGGTCGAAAGGGGGCTCTCATAATTTTAAAAAAATCAGGGATTGGGTACGTGTGAGTGTGTAATACTATACGTTGATTAAGTTATTTTTTAAGTCGCGTCGTTGTATGTTTTTAAAAAATGAACAGCAAATATTCCGATTTCATAAAAAGAAAATGTTGACGCAGCTCATTAGTAGAATTATATCTCTCCAAGATGGTATTACATCATCATATTATATATTTTATAAAGTATCATTTAACTTTAACTGCAAAATACTAGCCTTTTCTTGCGTCCCCTACAACCCCACCTTGAGGTTTAATCAAGGAAAATGACAAAGCCTTAAAGATTAGCCTCAACATTAGGTGGGGTTAAAAATGTATTTCTACATTGTGAAGAGAATATTTTCAAATAAACATAAATTAAACTAAAAAAAATTATAAGTTTTTTTTAAATTTTAATTTATTGAACAACTTTGATAACAAAAGTTTTGAAGGTCTTGAGATATAACCTATAACAGAAATATTTTTGACATGCTTCATGTCCATTTTTGCAAAGCATCATCCATAAACCAAGTAACACTTTTTCTCAAATCTTTTTATCTACCATATAATACCAAGAAGACATTTTGCCTGACCACCCCTCATCACCTAACCTGGGTTACATAACTTTTCTCATCAACAAGAGTAAATGTCACTAAGGAATCTTTTGGTAATACTACTCAGAATCTATTTTAAATCTTTAATTTTTTTTATTTTAAAGAATTTTGTAACAATACTTTATTATTTTTATCCATAAGAATAATTTTTTTTCGACATTGAAATTTGAATCAAAGTTCTGCATCGATCGACTTATAAATTTATCAAAGGTCTCGCGATGACCGATTGTTTCTAAACTCTATTTTTTTTATATATATATATTTTTTGACAATAAATCTTATATTTACACTTTAAAATTAACCTTCTTTAAATACTTGCGTCTTCCCCCTTCAAAAAAATTATAATACCGATTATAGCCGATCAACATTATTTTGGTCACAGCAAAATAGTATTTGAAAGTACTTGAATATATTTTCGAGTTTAAAGGACACAAAAAATTGACTACGATGTAGTTTTCTTACGCAATCGACTGAAAATTGCCGTTAGATCGACCGCTGATATAGACATTAAAGCTCCCCCCTCCAAACCGTTTCTACAGACATGGTTTATCCGTTACATATATTTCACAAAATTCCAAAAAAAAATTAAAAATACAAATTTTATCTTTGAAAGTGTCTGGCCTTTTTTTTTATTTATTAATATACTACTATAAAGCCACATGGCTGATTCACTCACTCACTTTAATGTTTACCCACTTCCAAATGAGCTAAAAACTTTAAAATTCTAAAAGATTTTTTTTTAAAATTTAACCCCCGAAAAAAATTCAAAATATTGGAACAACTTTAAAGTCGGTGCGGACCTTTCTTTGGAGGTCTATTGTGACTAAACAGTAAGACCTATCATAAAACGGCCCTGGAATTACATTAATTTACATCCACTTGCAAAGAAAACTCATTAGGGATTTGGGGGCTCCACCCCCAACGAGCAAAGCGAGTATGGTTTTAAAAAATTGGTAGTTTTTTTTTAATTACCCTGTAATATCGCTTTAGCAAATTATTTCCGTGTGTTGCGTGTCGTGAATGCACCACGTTGGTCTAACCGTTAGCAGTTAGAGAGAGAAAGAGAATCAAGGAAAGAGTGTTAGCCATGAGGTGGAGATTTCAGAAAAATCCCTCAGGTCGTAGCCAGTTCTTGTTTACATGACGAGTAGTCCCGACAATAGACTGACTGGCGCGATGTACAGCACTCAACATCAAAATCCATCCTCTCTATTAAAAGCTCTGGGATAGATTATTATTATTAGCACCGCGTCTTACTACCCGTTCGGGTTATACGCACTTACGCTAATGTGTAACGTTAGGGTGATTGTGAGATAAAATGGAAGACCTACAGTTTAACGTGGAATCCGAAACACGGTGAAGGCCTGGCATTCCACCCATTCACAAGTCTCAAAGGTATTAATTTGGACCGTAGAAACAAGAAAATAATCCATTATCTGTACATAAATCAAACATTGCCTATTAAAATCAAATATAATGAAGAAAAATTAGCAAGTGTGTACAAGAGGTTATGACGAAGATGCAAACTCTCCCCACTATTGTTCAACACAGCTATACAGTGGATATTCCATGGATAAATCCAAGTAAGCGTGTATTAAGGTAATAAAATTAAATTCAGAAGGATAAAATGTTAAGTTTTGCATATGATAAAGCGATTTTAACTGAGTCTCAAGAAGATCTCAAAAATCTCTTGATGGCATGAATAAAATCTTTCTAGAAACGTATAAAATTAAAATCAACAAAAAGGAAAATTATGTACTGGTGTGTAGAAAGATGCCAAGGAGAGCAAGTATAAATTAGGATGGGGAGATCCTAAAATAAATCAACAGTTTCAAGTACCTAGGGATCAAACTATTCCAGGATGATAGAAGCTGTTAAAAGAGAAAATGTAGAATTTTACAAGCAAAAGTGGCGCATAATAACAAGAAAATATTGTTAATATAAAACAGTATTCGTTTAAAATTTAAGAAAAAAAAATTGGAGCTTGGCTCTTAAAGGCTCAGAGACTTGGATGATAGGAGAACCAAATAATAAAAATCTGGACGCTTTTGAAACATGGTGCTGGAGAAGAGTGCTAACTATCTCATGGACAAACAGAATAACAAAGAAACAAGTCTGTATATACACTGTCCATCCATAGTAAATACCAAAGAAAGGAAAAGACCTTAAAGGAAAGCAAGAAGATGACCAAGACTCCAGTAGGCTACATCAACCAAATAATCCAAGATCTAGATATTTCCTCCGAGGTGAAAAGAATAATTGCAGTGGATGGGGATTAATGGAGGGAGAAGATATTGGAGACCAAACTAAAGATTGAATAAAATAAAATAAAATGGTGAAACTTGATTAAATTTTCTATCGTGTATTTCTTTCTGTACCCGAATGCAATACAATACTAGTGATCTTTACACTAAACTAAATGGACATGAACACACCCCTTGCTAAAGACCAAATCCACTAAAGTGTGCCTCCTGCTTGATTGTATAGGAATATATCTAACGGTTTCTTTCAATGTTATTGTGCGAAAATATGTATTTGGTGCATAAATATATTATTATTTTAAAATGGTAATGTATTACTGTATATCGGACCTGGATGAATAAACATTTACATTAAGGGATTTACAATTCAGTTTGACAGGTAATATTAAACAAATATTAATACAATCTCTAATATGTTGAAATATGTATCCATTACTCAATGTTTACATGCTGAGGCCAAGTGCAAATTTAAGGGGGTGGGCACAGGGGGCACGTGCCCCCTCTTAGATAGAATATTTGATTATTCTTTTTAGACCAATGGAAGTGGAGTGGTAGGGCTTTGATGGTGACCAATGAGGTTGTGGGACCAATGAGATTTTTTTGGGGCATTTTATTGTTAGGTTGTGGGAGATTAAGAGTGAGCAGTGGGTACTGGACAAGGCAATTGGCAATAAGGATGCATGTTAAGGAAAAATATGCCTACAAATACATGCAAATGTTTCTCCATTCAATCTATCTGTGCCCCCCGCCTTTTTACAATTTCTAAATTCGTGCTTGGCTAAGGCCGTAATATATTTAAAATTGGCTATTAGCTTGAATATTGGTTCCAGTGTAAGATAAATAAACCATATTATTTTGAAAATTTGAGAACAAAAATGAAATAAGGTAGCTAACATATTGAGGGTACAATTTTTTTTAATGACCAATTTAAAGAAGTATTATTACTCTCAAACTATCATTTATGTTATAGGCTTTCAGGAAGCATTATTATGTTAGCCTACATCAACATATTTAAAGAAACATGTCAAGAGTTTTGAACTTAATTATGTCTTTAAAAACTTTTATTAAAACATTTATTTCATTTAACTAAACACACATTTACGAATCTCATTTATTCATTCAAATTAGAGAACTATGTAAAAATGCCACAATGCCTTGTATGTGTGCAGAAAGGAAGGAGATACCCGAAAGTGTATTTCTCTCTTACACAATGGTGCGCAGACAAAAGCATGAATGTGTGTCCAGTTTACATATATAGGTCACTGTACACGACTTAACTATTTCCAAACAAAAACATTTTATGCACCAGATATAGGAACGTTTGGGCATAGTAAATTTGAAGCAAACATCAAGAATTTTCCCCTCAACCTTTTGCAGACTAATTGATCGTAATTTTTTACTATTTCAGGTATGATATAGGCAGAACCTCTGCATTTACCTTGTTGCTAAGATACTGCGACTCGGGGCAGTAATATGTTTTTAGTTTCTTGGATGCTATACGACCTTAACAAATCTGACCAACAAAAAAATAATGATTCATACACTTTAAAAAAATAGATTCGAGGAAAACATGTTTTAGGGCAACAATAGAATGAAATAAAAGAATACATTTTAAGCCTTTGTTGATTCTAATTTATGTAACTTGGTTTTATGCATGAAATTACTCTGCCTGTAATATATTATTTAAATATAAATATAAAATACAACTTCTTAAAATCTAAGCTAATATTTGGGAGACATAATTAAATACAATAAATTAAACAGATATTTAGTTTCCAATATCTATAAGTAAAATTATTAAAAGAAATAAATTTTGTTTATTAAAAACAAAATTTATTATTATCTACTTTATTTGAATTAAATAGCGTTCTTGTAAATAAATTGAATGTTTTAGGCTTGGCTAACCAAAAATGTTAATTGTTCTGAAATGGTTGAAAAATTTAACCATAGTTAGTGAAATAATTACAAAAATTTGTTGCTTAAAATCAAATACTTATGATGTCAATATCAGTAAAAATAGCATAGATGAAAATAGTACAGTATAATTAAAAATAATTGCTAATTTTATTGAAGATTGAATTTTGGGATGAATGACACTTAGATAGAATAAAATCATATATATCTCACCCACGTAGATTTCTGAAATATAAGCCTAAAATTCCTTTAAAATTGTTCCATATTACTTAATTTTTAGAACAATTTGAAAATAGTTCCAAAGAAAAGGTCAAAGATAATAAGCAATCAGATGAAAATAACCTGGTGCTGAAACTAATCTTTGAAATCTGATGTAGAATAAATAATAATGGAGAAAATTAACTGTAAAATTTATAAAGACAGGATATAAATAAGAAATAGCCTTAAATCTGAACTTATATGTCATATTCAAATAATCCATCAAAACCTTATTTTTAATTAATTTACCTTCTAGCTCTGCGGAGATTCGTCACCGTGCCACTAGACTTTGTCGGGTGATCTCAGTGATTTCTATATTATACTGTATGGACATAAACACACGGATTGCCAAGGAGCAAAGCGTGATGCCCAAGTTTATCATCTGCTTCATTGTGGAGGGCCAGATTTAACAGTTTTTTTCAATGTTCTTATGCGAAGACATGTCTCTGATGAATAAAAGTGTTATTGTTTGAAAATAAAAAGTATTATACCACACTTACCTGAAGAAACATTTATATTAAAGTATATACAATTAATTTCTACAGCTGGTAATACTGTACAAATACGAATAAAATCTTTAATATATTTAAATATTATATTGTTGTCATGCATGTTGTTTACAGTCTACCAAGACTAAACTTATATTTAAATCTGGTTAGTAGCTTGTATATTGGGTTTAGAAACCATATTATATTTAAAGTTTGGTAAATATTATGAATAAGGTATCTTAAAACTTGATTACATTTGTTTGAATGACAAACTTTGTGTAGTTGCCATACGTTCAAACGATCACTTAGTTTATAGGCTTGTATAAATAAATATTATATTTCCATTTAAAAGAAGCTGGCTCATACCTTGTATATTGCTTTTATAAACCATATTATGTTAAACGTTAGATAACTATAACTAAACAAGTTAGCTAAAAAAAACTGTATAACATTTGTTTGAATGTCATACTTTGTGTAAAAGTCTTATTTTCGAAAGGTTAATTTAGGTTATAGGTTTGTAGGAAGTACTGTGTCTAATAAACCCTACATTAATCAGAATCCCAATCTGCAAGGCTTCATTTCGTACCAAAATATTATCATATATTAGTATTTTGGTAGCATAAACGACCATTTAGAAGAGAAGTAGAAATTCCTTTCTGGAAAGTCTCTTAACCTAACTAAACACTACTATAGGATAGGATTCTGGTACGAGGTAAAGCCTTCCAAACGAGCTTCCTTCAAATAGTATCGTCTATATAAGCCTACATCAAATTATTTAAATAAAAAACTCAACAGTTTTAAACTTTGTTATGCTCTTCAAAGTTTTTACTAAAACATTTATTCTATTTAAGTAATCACAGATTGTTTTATCTCATATAATCAACCAAATTAATTATGTCAAAAACCCACATTGCCTTGTATAGTATAAGAGAGAGGGAGAGAGAGAGAGATACCCGAAAGTGTTATTCTCTCTTATATAATGTTATGCAAACGACTGCTCGAAAATTTCAGCCACATATTATATCCATCCAGTTATATTATAGAGATCAATGGGTGAACCTATTAACGCTAAAGAAACGACTTTGTGGCATTTTGACGTAACTTTCTTCCATCAAGAAAATTGGTGAAAATAAACAAAATCATCTCGAGTCGGTTCACCAGGATAATAATTGCAGGGAATAGGTAAGTGACCTAAACTGTACATAATATGGTTTGAAATAATATTTCCTAACTCTGGAATGTGGTACAAAATCTCATTGGTACTAAATTATATTTAAACATAAAATTGTTAAACTGAGGCCGTGTTGGCTGGTTTGTTAATTACTTGACGGCTATCATAGCATTCAACGTAAAAACAAACTTATTACATTATATTGACCAAGCCTAGTTTATTGATATATAGATAGATAGATAGATAAATAGATAGATAGATGGGTAGAAAAGTTTGGGATTTAAGTTAGGTATTTAGATTTAATAAATAAAACAATCATTCAAGTACTGTTTCAAAATATATATTTTTTAATATGTACTTATATTCCTCTAAGATATAAAAAGCATATGATTTAAAATAATAATTCATTGTAATATAACTTTTAAACGTTTCACTTTAATTGCAAAACAGAGATTTATGATATCTAAAAAATAAGTTGGTTGGTTATATAACAGCCTAAAATATTATTTTGTATAATCAATGGTCACTGGACGTCATTTGCATATTTAACCTTTATAGTATGACTAACTACATTGGATTAAATGTCACCTATATTGTGTAACACACACGACACTGTGAATGAAATGTAATTATAAACTATTAGGAGTATTTTAATGCTTAAATATGAACCATAAGTCAAACTTACTGAATATATAATTAAATTGTTCTCATTTGCATTGTTTTATTAAAATAAAAATATTTTATCTTTATGACTGGAGTATGTGTATAAAATAACTATTCTATAGAATATAATAAAATGGAAATACATATATTATACAATTTTTTAGTTTTACTGAACCATTTTCGTAAGAAATGCAATTCACTTGTCTTTTATTAAATTATTTTGACTTGTTTTTCGAATTTTATTTTGAAGATCAAAGAATTGTTCATGTCCGAATTCTAATATTTATGACTGCACCTAAGAAAAAATGCTATTTTATTGTTACTTAAAATATTTATAAAAATAGATGTGCCATGAATTAATTGGCCATCTATTTTCCAAGAACACATTAATTAGCTATGATAATTGTATAACAGCTTAATAATTCTTATATTGAAATAATTCACTTGATAAAAGTATTTTTGCCATAGTAAATAAAATTGTTTTAGCTTCTGTGTTTCAATTTAAGAGGTGTAATAATAATTTAAATTACTTAAGTAAGGATGTGTCACTGATATTTAAACAAAATGGATCCTTTTTTTTTTCAAATCGCTTGATATTATATTTTTATCAGCATACTTATATTTAACATGGAATTTTGAAATATACCGTATTGTATTGAACTAGCTTACACAGTTTTATAACACCTTATTTCATCCATAGCATTAATTTTATTGGTAGGTATTATTAATTCAATCGGTTATGTAATATAGTTCTTTGATACTTATCTGCAGTGACTTGTAAAAGTTATAAATTATAAACTATGTTTTGGGTGTGGTAAATATATTATCTACCTACCCAAATATAATTTAGAAAACAACATATTGCACAGTAACCTTTTAATGTTAACTAGTGTAGGATAAATTATGTAGTAAAAATTTTAAATTTTATAGATTAGCATTATACAATAGAAATTGGTGCTGAAAGTTTGTTATATTTTCATAACCATTATTGATAATCTAAATTATTATTAAGACCTCTGTGCTGGGGGTCCGGGGTTCATTCATCGGTCCCAGCAAAGATTTATCTGATTGCCAAACCTTTCCTTCTGACAAATTAAAATATTTATAAAAATAGATGTGCCATGAATTAATTGGCCATCTATTTTCCAAGAACACATTAATTAGCTATGATAATTGTATAACAGCTTAATAATTCTTATATTGAAATAATTCACTTGATAAAAGTATTTTTGCCATAGTAAATAAAATTGTTTTAGCTTCTGTGTTTCAATTTAAGAGGTGTAATAATAATTTAAATTACTTAAGTAAGGATGTGTCACTGATATTTAAACAAAATGGATCCTTTTTTTTTTCAAATCGCTTGATATTATATTTTTATCAGCATACTTATATTTAACATGGAATTTTGAAATATACCGTATTGTATTGAACTAGCTTACACAGTTTTATAACACCTTATTTCATCCATAGCATTAATTTTATTGGTAGGTATTATTAATTCAATCGGTTATGTAATATAGTTCTTTGATACTTATCTGCAGTGACTTGTAAAAGTTATAAATTATAAACTATGTTTTGGGTGTGGTAAATATATTATCTACCTACCCAAATATAATTTAGAAAACAACATATTGCACAGTAACCTTTTAATGTTAACTAGTGTAGGATAAATTATGTAGTAAAAATTTTAAATTTTATAGATTAGCATTATACAATAGAAATTGGTGCTGAAAGTTTGTTATATTTTCATAACCATTATTGATAATCTAAATTATTATTAAGACCTCTGTGCTGGGGGTCCGGGGTTCATTCATCGGTCCCAGCAAAGATTTATCTGATTGCCAAACCTTTCCTTCTGACAAGACATGTATTAATCACAACTTGTGAATATGTGGAGTGCTAGGCCCCCACCATGTTTCAGATTCCACGTTAAACTGTAGGTCTTCTATTTCATCTCACAATCACTCTACCATTACACATTATCCTAAGTGCGTTAAACCCGAACGGGTAATAAGACGAGATGTTAATAATACTAAACCATTTAAATCCATGATTCCCACACAATTTTTTTCGTAAGATTTACTACTCATATACAAACCTAGATGCCATATACTCTTAGTTAACATAAGTGTTAAAATACATTGAGTTTTTGGCATTATAATCACTGAGGATAATTGCGTAAGAGATATTTTGATGGAAAACAACTGGAGAACTATTGGGCAAACCATAACTATCCATATTACCTAAGTATTTTAGTAAATTAAATGAGGTCCTTAATGTCTCTATTACTAAAAAGATAAAAAAAGAAATTATTCATCTTTTTTTTTATAAACGTAAAATAATAATAATATAGAGTAGTAAATAGTAATTTGACATTATATTTTAAGTTGTGAGTTCCACTACTCTCTTCCCAAATTAATCTATTTATCCAAGTACCTGAATAAACAAAATATATTCTTATCATTTACACCAGCGTTCAACGTTAAATCACTAAGCGATCGACCTTATTGACACCATTGTGCTTTAATGTGTTTTGTTTTTTCTTTATTGAAACTCAGTGATCTTTATAACTTACTAGATGGACATAAACACAACCCTTGCAAAGGATCTAAACGTGACCCTCAAGTTTGTCATCTGCTTGTTTGGGAGGGGACAGATTTAACGATTTCTTTAAATGTGTTTGTGCTAAACCGTGTATCTGATGAATATGTAACGATGTTACAAAAAGAATAACAAGCTCAATCAACTGAGAGAACACTAACCCTCTGCCTCGTTGAACATAAATACTGGAGCACACGTGCCGCGGCCTCCTCTCCTTAGAACTCAATCCCGCCACCTGGATGGTTCCAGGAGTGCCTATGAATTCTTAGAGTCACCGCAATCCTTCCTAAGCACTGCTTGTCTCCCCTCTTCCACTTCATGTTTTCCCTTCCTTTTTCCCTCTCTTTGTGGGCATGTCATGCATTTGTGTCGGCTAATTATTGCGATGTTTCTTTTACATGGTTACTCATTGTATTACTGGCTTACTAGGTGAGAGCTGCAATTAAGCCTAGACTTAATAATATTCTTCAAAATTTTCTTTCGGTTATATTATGAGGAACATTAAAAATTAATAATTTTGGAATTATTCATTTAAATTTTTATTTCGGGATGGTTTTTTGTTGTATTAGCGTGATTGCAAATCAACCGTATCTTTCCTGCTAGGGGAACCTTCCGTTCTCCTATGAGACGTAACTTCTGTTCCACTGCTCGGTGGCTTGCATCTATTTGCGCTCTTGCTGACTGTCTGATTAGTGGTTCTATTTGCATAGGGTACTACAAAATAAGACAAATATGTTCAGCAATGGAGGCATAGAAAAATCACCATTTAGGTTTTGTATATAAGTATATTGAAAAGGAAGTGTGTATGTGTGTGTGTATTAACCTTTATAATAAAGATTTTATCACATAAAAAGCTCGTGTGCTTGTGAATATCATTGCCTAATTTCATCAGGTGAAACAGCAAGACTTTATCAAAATTAAATAGTTTATTCAAAATTAGTTATAGATGAGAGGTCGCGTTACTCGCTTCCTCGCAGTGCCTGCTGAGAAACGTTTTAATAAACGGCTAAACGAGTAGCACCCAATCCGTAATTATATTATAATAAAATGTTAGTAATTTATCAAATTAATGATAACTATTTTATAAACTCTTGGTTTTCCTCCTCGTTCCACCTCCTCCCATCCCAAAATATTGTTTCCTGATCCACCATTGATCCATGCTATTCTTATGAGAAAAGTGATACACCTTCTCTATGGGAAGGATCGATGTGGGATAAAATGACCCTACTTAACAGTGAGGAGGATCAAAACTAAAACTCTCAAAATAATAATCCCTGATCCACCACTGATAAATGCTATTCTTATGAAATAAAGTGACCCACTGGCTCTATGGGAAGGATCAATGTGAGAGAAAGTGGCCCAACTTCTCAGTGAGGAGAATCTATGCTAAAAACCCCAAAATAATATTCCCTTATCTGCCACTGATAAATGATATTCTTATGAGAGAAAGTGATCACTGACTCTCTGGGAAGGATCAATGTGGGAGAAAGTGACCCAACTTCTCAGTAAGGAGAATAAATGTTAAAACTTTAAAAAAAAATGGCTAACCCCCAAAATAATATTTCCCGATCAGCCACTCAATCACTTTGAGAAGTCCGTATGGGAGAAAGTTACCCATCTCAATAGTAAGGAGAGCCCAAGATAAAACTTGATAAAATTAATGTCAACCACCCAAAATAATATTTCCTGGTACGCCACTGATCAATGCTATTATTATGGGAGAAAGTGACCCACCTTCCCTGGGAAGACGAATACTGTGAGAAAAAATGACCAAACTCCGCAGTGAGGAGGATCAATGATAAAACTCTAGAGAATTGCTAACCCACAAAATAATATTTCCCGATCCGGCACCGACTCACTTTGAGAATTATTATTACTATTCATATGGGAGAAAATAACCCACCTCAATAGTAAGGAGGGTATAAGTTAAAACTTGAAAGGAATGTCAAACACCCAAAATAATATTTCCTGATCCGTCACTGATAAATGCTATTCTTATGGAAAAAAATAACACACCTTCCCAGTTGAGAGAAACAATGTGGGATAAAGTGACCCAACTTCACAATGTGGAGAACCAATGTTATTCTTGTTGAAAAAAGTGATCCACCTCATTCAAGGAGTTGTATCAATGTTAACCTTATGGGAGAAAGTGAGCCAGAATTGTCATTTCAACCCCTACTATTATATTTGTAAGTTGTTACTTTATCTCAAAAGACATTATGATAGTACAAATTATTGTCACCAGGTGACTATGTATATAATATAGTTTAATTCTCATTTTGACATTTGAGTCGTAACTTGTTGATTATTCTCGATGGTAGTTATATTTGCCTCTCACTTTAAACTTAACTTAGCGAGAATACTAATTAAACAATATGTTTGCATTGAATTCTAGTCATATTTATAATATGTTATATTTAACTACAAATCTTCAACTTGGCTTGCCTAGGCCGGTACCTTGGCATTTATAATATATTTGTATTTCTTCTATTTCCAATACGTCAAATAAAATAAATATTGTTATTCTCTGGTAACTCCTTGACTATTATTTAACACACTTCCTAGCAAGTTGAGGTAGTTACAAATAAAAGTCTTATTGTTTAAAAAATAGTGAAGTATTATACTACACTTGGCTGTAAAAACATTTACATTAAAGGACATACAACTCAATTTTATATGCTCTGTTGTACAAATACAAAAATCTGTATAAATCTAAATGTAGCTATTAATAATGTTGTTAACATTCTGCCAGGACAACAATATATGGGTTTCAGACTCTATATTATATTGAAAGTTAGGTAACTATAATTAAATTAGGTATCTTAAAACTTTACTATATTGGCAAGATTGAGAAACCTTGTGTAGTAGTCTTACGTTCAAACAATCACTTAGGTTAAAGTCTTTCAGGAAGTATTATTATATTAGCCTACTTAACATATTTAAAGAAGTAAGTTACAAGTTTCAAACCTTTTTATGCTCTTCAGATATTTTCTTAACGCGTTTATTTAATTTAACTGATCACACATTGTTGTATATCTAATATTTTATCAAATTAGCGAACGATTTCAAAATTCTGCATTGACTTAAATGTGTGTAAGAGAGAAAGATATACCCAAAGCTGTCCTACTCTCTTACACAATGATATGCAGATGACAGCTCGAAAATTTCAGTCACATATTATGTCCTTTCAGTTACATTATTGAGATCAAATTGACACTGAAGACATTACTTAAATGAGCCAGGAACACTCGTATCCGATTCACTCCCTTTGCTACTTTTTTGATATTTCATACTATCATGCGTTCCATCCATTACTAAACCACATAATTTAGCCCTGACAAATCGTGTATCTCATCTACGGAATAACTGAGGAGATATTAATTGTCAGTACCTACACCGATGTACTTATATTTAGAAGGAAATTAAAGAGTCGTTTTCATAAAGTAAAGTTGTTTGAGTTTAACACATTAACTAAAAAAAAGTCTGCAATACAATATGAATGTAATTTAACCGTGACAATATGTCTAATGTTTCAGGAGTGGCAAACCACACAATGTGAATAAGAAACCTTGTGCACCAAATAAAGTCGATCTTTTATTAAGTCGTGCCTGAGCTGAAGGTGGAATAAAGTACAAAGGAACTTAAACATCTAAAGCCATGTTGTAGCTAATTATGTACCCCAAACTTTATGGTACTGAATGATTTGTTTAACACTCTCATATTAGCTACCTATCTTGATTTTT
>CABFOV010004160.1:25682-36351 GCA_902141375.1 Timema poppense
TTTTTTTTTTTTTTTAGTCTTAGCTAGTAAATGAACGTTCTTAAGAAGGCCAGATTACATTTTAAGTTCCTCCTTGATCCCTAAGTTTAAGACACTAATAAAGTGATGGGTCATTTTGTTAAATTGTATTCACTATAAATAGCATAGTATGATATAATTGACCACATAATTACAGATATTGAAAATTAATTAGTTTAGTAAAATATAAAGAACGTTATATTATTAATACATTAAGGTTTACCCTAAATAAAATTATTAATGATCGAATATTGAACTTTTAACACAAATTGTACAAAATCCTGTGGATATAATGATTTATCGGAATTAATAGTATTCTATAATCCCTACCTTATTTTAGGAGTGGTAAAATAAATTATTTATTTTTTACGATGTTGGGTTTTAAAATATAAACAGCGCTAGTGTTTACCGTGGGAAGACGAAGTAAAGAGATACAATACATTGCGTCATCAATACCGAACATATTTTGCCCAGAACCGAGCTTGGAGGGGGAACGATAGAATTGGTATGTTGGTCTGTGGGCATACCTGTATATTTAGACCATGCTTACACTATGGTGGTCAATGGTACATTGATAGAAAATACGGTTCTATTTATTTATATGTACATTAGCTTGAAATGTGTTTAGAGTAATCATTTATCTCCTACGATGAATAGTATTGTGTGCTACCTAAGTGAAATATTGTGGAAGAAAACGCCATATTTAGTTATTGAAGGGCACTGCTCATTTTGTACTAGTAAACAAGATTATGTTTTGATTTGATGTTATTTAGTGATGTGATGACAGCTAGTGAATTAAACAATGAATACAAGACCACACTTGCAACCATTTCTTAACAACTCCCTTGCCATTAGGCAAGAAATTCAACGTTTTGAAAGTGTGCACCCATCAATATATGCAATATATGATTTAATTGAACTGGTACCAGATCCTTTAGTAGCTCAACAAATTCGTGACCATGTAGTTTGCATCGAAGGTAAGTAGAACTTGACTGGTTTTTAATCATTCAATAAGCCCAGCAAGTCTTATCAAAACTTTTAAAAGGCTAGTAGGTGAATATGACCCATCAGTAAATAAATTATTTTTTAAGGTTATGTATGTTATTAGAATAAGTAGCTTAGATAAATAACTTGTCTTTATAGTACCATTGGGAATATTGCTAAGAATAAAAAGGAATGGTACATACGTAAATAAGGTGGAATTCTTTACATTATTTCTACTATGCCCTAATATTGCAATTTTTGTTATCAGATACCTATAGTCCTACACACAAGAACAGTAGTGAAATGACATTGTATTTTTGAGGGGGAGTGGATCGGAATCCAAGAACTGTAGTCTTTAGGCATTTTTTTTTGTTTTTGTTTAAAACTCCTAAAAGCACAATTTACACTAACATTACACTCAGAAAAATGTGGGCTATCTAATAATATTAGGCTTATTAAAAAACTATGTTTTAAAAAATGACTCAAAAACAAGCTCATCTAAATGATGCATGATCAAATATAGTTAATAAATCTGTAAAATTGCTTGACTAAAACTTTAGACCTACCAATAGGTCTGATATAGAACCAATTAATGTGTGTAATCATCTTCTGCAACAACCACATTTCGCTCTCTTTCACAACAAACAAATTTCTTGTAAATGGTTAACCCTAACTATATTCTCCTTATCTACAATAATGAAAATGTTTAATATCGCGTATTGAAATACTTTTTAATGTCATGTTCTAACTATTACATTCATAAAAATGTTTATGTTATTCTTTGATTTAGATGACTATTGTTCTAATTTTATAATCATATAGCCTAAATTATTATTATTAGCACCGCGTCTTACTACCCATTCGGGTTATACGCAATATAGCCTACAATTCATTACCATATTACTTAAGTTAATTTTGTTATAACTGGGAACTTGCTATTGTTGTGTATATAGATGATAAAAATCTACAATGATACGACATAGGGCCTAGAAAAAGTGTAAAGATTTTCGCTTTCTTTGCATACTATTCACAATTATGTTGGTAGTGGGCTATAAAAAATTTATTTCGGTGATTCATTCTCATTTTAGCACTAGTAAAGAATGGTGCATATAGTTATAGTCCATAGTGTAGATACACTGATTTTGGTTTAAAGAACAGTTTAGAATATTCAAACATATTTCTTTGCCCCCAGCATTGATAGCAGTATACTATATTGTGTGTGTTATTTTATAGGTATTGTTAATATTTATAAAAAGTGACAGCTGCAGATAACATGACTTGATGTATGAATATAGCCTAACAGTAAAACTCATAGTAACTTGCTTAACCACCAGGTAGAACCTACGCTACTGTTTTTTCCTTACCAAAATCAGGGTGTAAGTATGTCAGTATGAAAGTATCTCTTTTATTAGGCTTGGATTGCGAAATTTGCATAACACCTAAAAAAAAAACGTGATACTAATGATATTTTTTTTAAATCAAGCCTGCATTGACCCCGGTGCAATAGCGAGACATCTGTTTTTGTATATTTATTTTTTCCATGAGATACAAAGAACTATTTATAGGTAAAAGATAGCTTGGAGACAGAAATGGACTTAAGAAAAAAGAAAAAAATATTATTTGCATCTTGTATACTAATAACTTTTTTTTTCATAAGTCCATTCACACTTATAGTTATCTTTTATAAAAAGTATCTTCCAAAATTTGATAATGTGCCATGATATATCCCATTATCTCTTAATTAATTATGTGTCTAGAAAAATAATTCACTATGGTTGGGCTATTTACGATTTTGCTTGACTAAAAATATGTTTAATATTAAAAGTTAACCAACTTATCAGTCCACTCATTTTTTAAGAACCTAAAGTTTTTTTGTTTTTTTAAAGTTGGTATAGAACAGGCCTAGCGAACCCATGATATTCATGTTAGCACACAGTATTCACCAGAGCCCAAAGTTTTTCTGCCCGATCAAGTAAAAAAAAAATCCTAAAAAATATTTTTGGTTCCTCTATTATTGTCACAAAGTCATCAAGTTGATATTTTGGGAATTACTATTATTAACATCATATAATTACGGCACTACTAACCTTTCCTTATTTAACGATTCAAAATAATCACTTAAGAGATTTCCTAAAGATGCGGTAAACTAATTTATTCTCTATTTCTGTGATATATTTTTACAAAACAATATGTAATAAGTCAGGTACTGTACAATAAATATAGAAATAATTTTGCATGTTCATAGAAGTTTTGAGTAACAAAATGAACTAAGTTATTGGAATTTTTATTATTATTATTATTATTATACCTATGATATTATAATCTATTAATAGATTTTTATCAGTTATTTTAGGTATGATGATAGTTCTCCAATAGTCCATTTTGTTACTCAAAACTTCTATGTGCATGCACCATTATTTATCTGAAAATTCTTAACTTAACGTACATGCTTTCAAAAAGGGTTGCCAGATCTGGTCATATACAGTAGCCCCATGGCTTCTTTGGTGCTGACTGACAGCTCACAGCTGACTTCTGACAGTCAACATTTAGGTATATACCCAAATTCTGACCGTCAGAAGTGACAGCTGCTAAACACATGTTTTTGCAGATCATATGGTTTAACGTAAGGATACATAATTTGGTCTGTTAACTTTTCAAAGCTGTCAGCTGTCATTCAACACCAAAGCAGCCATGTAGGTATAGTGGAGATAGTATTCATCATATATAGCAGTGTTCTGAAAATTGAAACATGAATATAGCAGTGGTTCCCAAATAGGGCTATACCACCACCATATGAGCAGTGGTATTACCTAGTGGGTTGCTTAGAGGGAAAGAGGTTTCTATATGGGGTGATATTAGACTCCTTCTAAGTGACTAGATATTGGTAAACTATAATCACCTCATAATGTCCCTCCATCACATTACGAATGTACTACTGAACAGTGAATTAGTTAATAAATGTGGTAGGCCTATCTAAGAAACTTGATAAATGTTTATTAGGCCTACACTTTTAAAATTTGCTACCACAAGTCGAGAGTTAATGTTATTTTTTATATTAACTAAACAGCTTTAATATGATTTTGAATAAATGGGTCATTGAATGTTACTGTATTGAATTCTATTGGGTTATTTTTCTTCTTAGTAGGTTGTGAAGACCGCTCTTTTAATTTATTATTATTATTTTTGTAAGGTTGTATAGGCGGCTCTGGAATGTGTGATAGAGTATAGGCATATAAGATCACATTTTTTGATGATATGGATGTTGACATATCATTAATTTATTGGTTTATTTATTTAGCATCGTTTGGGTTATACGCTTAACTATTAATTATGCTAATGGGCTAGGAATTTGGAAGGTTGGATTTATGGGAAGTGAACCGGCATTTCCGTGGAGGGAGAGTGGAAAACCCTCTAGGAAAAGCCACCCCCAGTTTACCCGACCATGATTCGAGCCTCAACCTCCCTGTCCTTGACACTCTAGCTCAACATGGAACCAACATGTTAGTCTAGGCAACCACGCCGGGTTAATTTATTACTGTTCCTATGTTATTTTGGTGAACTTTATTTTAATTGTAGGCCAAGCTTACAGTTTAAAAAAACGTTTGTAACATTATTAATATCAGTACTAGGCTATTTGATTCTCCATATTCTTAAGTGTGTAACATAATTAAAAAAAAGAAGTTACATTGTAATAAAACAAAGAAAATAATGTTTAAATGTGCTCTATATAAAAGGTATTATCCCAGGTAAAGTTAAAAACAAGGATAACATGAGGAATTTCTCAAAAAACTAAAATAACTAGACTTACTAGAATAGAAAAAGGATAATTTGAACATCTTGTCTTATGTCATGTGTGTCATACTTTTTTCTTCTTAAAACATTGGACTGTTTAAAACACCAATGGGATGACTTCTCTATAGTCAAATTTATTTAAGATGGAATATCATTCCTTTTATAATACTTAGTAAAATCTCTGAAAAATTTAGAATTTCTTCCAAATAACCCGTCAAACACGGGGAATTTTTGAACCAAGAAAATAATGTTAAAAATATTGTTCACACTAAAATATAGTTGAAAGATTACAAAAGCGCTCTATTTCCTTAACAACTCTATAGTTTGGGTTATAATAATAGAAAAAAAAAGTGTGAAAATGTGACATTAGCTTATTTTCAATAATCTTTTAAGTATATTTGTGGAAGTATTAGACTATAATTGGACAGAAAAGACCTCTATTAGCTTTCCTTTAACAAATACAGTAATTTTTTGAAAGGCTCACAACAGAAATTGTTTAAGATATTTATAACTAGCAGTGAGCTTTCCTCTTTACCTTGAAATAAGAAGTTCATAGTCTTCTTTCCTCTTTCTTATTAACATGACAAAGGGTGGTTGTAGGTGAATGGCAAAAGATCATATAAGCTTGGACAGTATAGAAAAGTAGTTCCGAAAAAAAGACAGACCATTATACTTTAAGCCGTGGGACCTGTGCTGAGCGATCGCCACTTTCTTGCTGACCAAGGCAGCTGCCTTAAGTATAATTGCTATTAATATTTGGTCACCTCTGACAAGACGTGTATTAATCACAACTTGTGAATGTGGGGAATGCCAGGCCTCCACCGTGGTTCGGATTCCACGTTAAACTGTAGGTCCTCCATTTCATCTCACAATCACCCTACCATTACACATTAACGTAAGTGTGTATAACCCGAATGGGTAGTAAGACGCAGTGCTAATAATAATTTTTGGTATGTTATGTTAGATCTCCATTTTTATTGCCAATACTTGCTATCAGCAACTCCAAACCACAGAGTGACCAAGTGACCACAACCTGAGAAAATATGGACCAAATGAAAATGTCAGGGATGGCCGGTATGAAGTGGATGGCTAATATCAATAAGAGTGTAGGTATGAGAAGCATAGTTAATATCAATAAAATGGCTGGTATGAGATGGATAATTAATATCAATAAGAGTGTAGGTATGAGAAGCATAGTTAATATCAATAAGAGGGTAGGTATGAAAAGGATAGTTAATATCAATAATAGGGTTGGTATGAGAAGGATAGTTAATATCAATAAAATGGTTGTTATGAAGTGGATGGCTAATATCAATAAGAAAGTTGTTATGAGAAGGATCGTTAATATCAATAAGAGGGTAGGTATGAGAAGGATAGTTAATATCAATAAAATGGCTGGTATGAGATGGATAATTAATATCAATAAGAGTGTCGGTATGAGAAGCATAGTTTATATCAATAAGAGGGTAGGTATGAAAAGGATAGTTAATATCAATAAGAGGGTTGGTATGAGAAAGATAGTTAATATCAATAAAATGGTTGTTATCAAGTGGATGGCTAATATCATTAAGAAAGTTGTTATGTGAAGGATAGTTAATATCAATAAGAAGGTAGGTATGAGGAGGATAGTTAATATCAATAAAATTGTTGTTATCAAGTGGATGGCTAATATCAATAACAAAGTTGTTATGAGAAGGATAGTTAATATAAATAAGAGGGTAGGTATGATAAGGATAGTTAATATCAATAAAATGGCCGGTATGAAGTGGATGGCTAATATCAATAAGAGGGTTGGTATGAAGTGGATGGCTAATATCAATAAGAGTGTATGTATGAGGAGGATAGTTAATATCAATAATAGGGTAGGTATGAGGAGGATAGTTAATATCAATAAAATGGTTGTTATGAAGTGGATGGCTAATATCAATAAGAGGGTTGTTATGAGAATGATCGTTAATATCAATAAGAGGGTAGGTATGAGAAGGATAGTTAATATCAATAAAATGGCCGGTATGAAGTGGATGGCTAATATCAATAAGAGTGTAGGTATGAGGAGGATAGTTAATATCAATAAAATGGTTGTTATGAATTGGATGGCTAATATCAATAAGAGGGTTGTTATGAGAAGGATAGTTAATGTCGATAAGAGGGTAGGTATTAGCATGATAGCTAAGGTCACTATTCTAAAATGATTACCACTTGTCAAAATTTAAAGCTGTATAGAACACATATAGCTTGGCGAGTAAAAATATATCCTGTAACTTCTAGAACTGTCTGTAAAGTTTCTCATGGTGGTTCGACTGTACAGGCATACAAGTGTTTCCCTAACATAGTTAGCTCATGGGTAGTTTTGCTTTCATGGCTCTGTTAATTGAAGCTATTAAGGTTCCACTACGGGAGCTAGTAAACACTGGCGGTCTAATTGGGCCTCTAAGTCATGGGAGGGGGGTGGTGGGATATTGATGTTTGCATTTCGTGTGTCAGTGTCGATAGTAGCTATCTGAAGAGTTACGTTCTAGATTACAGGAAGCTATTAACTTGTAGGTTATAGTTTTATGCGTTTCAAAAATAGACTCGACCAATGGTCGCTTCCCGTAGTCGAGCGAATCAAGCAAAGGCAATTTCCTTTTTAATTATTTTTTATCACCGTGTCTTACTACCTGTTCGGATTATACACTGATGTTCAAATTATGCCAATGGTTTTAGGGATTAGGAAGACTATAGTTAGAGTAATTGTACTCGCATTTGCATATAGGGAGAGTGGAAAAGCTTTTGGAAAAAACTCAGAACATCTGACCAAGATTTGAACCTTGATATCCTTTCAGAGTTGAAAATGTCAACTTTTAAACTATGTTTTTAAGTATATATGTTTTAAGTGTGTATATATATATATATATATATATAGAGAGAGAGAGAGAGAGAGGCTCATATAAAATAGTGTTGTGTTAATTCCATTAAACACCAAACTCATCTATTTTTACCAATTTTATCATTGTTTAAACTGTCTTAAGGTTTTTTTTATTTTGAAGGAGGGTCAGTGTTTTTCTTACGTGGGGTCAGGGGGGTCGGAATACAACTTACACGCAAGTTTTTTTTTTATCAATGTGTGTGGGTAGACAAAATCTAAAAAAAAAACTGTCAGAAAATAAATATATATTTATTTAAAATTTCACTTATATTTCATTTGTTTATGATGTGCTACAACTAATTTTACTGCAATCAAAGTATTCTAAAATTTCACAACACTCGTTTTATTACCAATCGTTATGTCTAAAAAATAATCAAACCAATAAAATAATCAAATTTACCAAACTTAAAAAAAATTACGTAAGATAGAAGGCGAATGACGGAAATTCTTACAATCCCTTACGTGGGGGTATAATATGGGGGTCGAAAATCACGGGGGGAAAAGTCTTACGTAATTTAAGGATGGCCCTTGAGCTCAACACTTGATTGGCTCTGTCCAAGCTATATCCCAATTATTATTTTTTTTACGATTAACAATCTGGAGGGTAACCTGGCGGTCTAGGGGTAAGGTGTCAGACTTCTGTGCTGGGGATCCGGGGTGCAATCCTCGGTCCCGGCACAGATTTATCTGATTACCAAACCCTTCCTTCACCTCTGACAAGACGTGTATTAATCACAACTTGTGAATGTGTAGAATGCCAGGTCTCCACCGTGGTTTGGATCCCACGTTAAACTGTAGGTCCTCCATTTCATCTCACAATCACCCTACCATTACACATTAGCGTAAGTGCGTATAACCCGAACGGGTAGTAAGACGCGGTGCTAATAATAATAATAACAATCTGGACAGGCCTTTTTACCTACTAGAACCCTACTATAAAGGTTCTGGTAGATAAAAGGGTGTTTCATAAGGCCATTCTCGAGAAAATTGGTCAATACCTAGGCACCCCCCAAAGCCTACAAGCAAAGTTCGTGTTAGTGATTGTTTCGAGAGCTGGTCTCGGAACTGACGAGCGCTTCAGTCAGCCATGTTCGACAAACACAGTTGAGCAAGCACGCCTTCACGGATCAGCTGCCCTGCGGTTAAATCCTTTGGGCCCCGTTTTTCTTCATTTCTTTGCGCCGGGCTAGCTAGGCGCTGTTGTATCATCATCGTCCACATAGCTTCACAAGGCGCGCCGAGGCGTGACACGACATAGCGAGCGGCCCGTTCCGAGGCGAGGGAGTTCCTTTTCCGCAGTCCGTCGTCGGAACTCGGACCTAATGACGCGCGCATCACCCTGTCCCGCTTGTTTTCCGTGTCGACGAGCACAAGGACTAAGGCGTCAGTTTCGTCTTGTCTTGTTTGCCCGGGGCTGGGAAGGCTGATGGGTTCGTGCTTGAACGGATGTACTACACCGAATATCATCTTTGAGGAAACTGCAGGTTCTACTCTAGAAAAGATGCATCTTCCCTCTATCTCGGTTAACTGTTGCCAAATCTCCTCGCCTTAAGTCTTGTTTGAAACCAGCTTTGGGAGTTGGAATGACCTAAAGACGTAACTCTTACAATTGACTGGACAGCCGAAGACGGGGAGATTGGGGTTCGATCCCAGTTGGGTGTATTGAGGGTGGTTTTCCCCAAAGGCACTCTCCCTCCACGCGAGTGTGGGTACACTTCCTCAAAATTCAACCTTCCTAATTCCTAACACATTAGTGTAATCAGTTCATCGGCTTTATAACCTGAATGGGTATTTAAGACGCTCTGCTAAAAATCTATATATGTATCATCTATAGCTAGCTCATCTACGGTGGGAGTGTAGGTAAGTGACCGTTAGAAGGATCTTGATTCAAACATTGGCTGAAAGTGTTATTAGAATCGTTATACAGGTTTAACGCTTTTTATTGATATTATAATACACATGATTAGATCTTTAGCACATAATAATTATTCAACCATAGGTTGACATTAGTTACTTTCAGCCAGTGTTTACAATAAAGAGCCTTCTGTTAGCTGTCACTTAACTACTCTCCTACCGTAAATGGTCTATATATTCAAGCAGCCCCCTTAAGGTTATTATTTATGCAATTTGTATAGTGAATAACTTTTTTTATAATTTAAAAAATCAGTTAATACGTTTAGTTTAATTTTTCTACACACATCAAACTCGGTAATTTTTTAATATTTGTCATAGGTATCCTTGAATTTAAAACGAACTTTTTAAAGGAGGATGCCAGGTTCTGGTCAGTTCTGCGATACCTTTAACAAATATTCAAGAACTGTTGATCTTAATCGGAGGATGTAGGAAACACGAATTAAAGTCGGTATTTTTGGTAGTTTTTATAGCATTTTTTTTTGTCAAAAGAAATCAATTATTGCTTCTATTCATACATCGAATTTAATTTTCTTCGCTTGGTATTATCAACAGTTGTTGAATATCTGTCATGAGCATAGCAGCATTAGATGAGAAACTTTTTTAAATGAAGATAAATAGTTGTCATTAAATTCCAGGTCACCCTTGACAGATATTCAACATTAACTGTTACCCGCCTCGGTGGCGTAGTTGGCTAACGCGCTAGTCGTGTTGAGCTCGACTGCTAAGGATGGGAAGATCGAGGTTCGAATCTCGGTCGGGTGAACTGAGGTGGTTTTTTTACAAAATGGTTTTCCACTCTCCCTTCACGCAAATGCGGGTTCACTTCCTCTAATTCAACCTCCCCAATTCCTAATCTATTAGCGTAATTAGTACTTAAAGCGTATAACCCGAACGGGTAGTAAGATGTGGTGCTAAATAATAATAATAATAAACAACTGTTATTATTATTAGCACCGCGTCTTACTACCCGTTCGGGTTATACGCAAATGTGTAATGGTAGCGTGATTGTGAGATGAAATGAAGGACCTACAGTTTAACGTGGAATCCGAACCA
>CABFOV010004160.1:43631-55824 GCA_902141375.1 Timema poppense
TGTGTGTGTGTGTGTGTGTCTTACTCCCCGTCCTGGCTATACGCATGTATATATATATATATGAGGGTAAGGTGTAATTTGAGTGAATTTTGTTTAATCGAAGGCGAAGAAGACTGATGACATAACATTTGTTTTGACAGGAAATTCAAGACTACTCTTTTGAGCTTTAAGTTGGGAGTGTAATAAACGTGAGTTAAGGGCAGTTCTTATAGCAAAAACTCTTTTTGGTCAAAAAAAATTGCCTGTATAAACTATTAAAAATACTCACCTTAACTTAAGTTTATTTCACTCCCACCATAACCTTAAGGCGGCTGCTTGGTCTACGAGAAAATATCAATCGCTGCCAGGCCACACGGCATAAAATACATTGATCTGTGTCGTTTTCTGGAACTATTTCTCTATTATGTCTAAGATTGTACTCCCTTTCGCCCTTCAGCTACAACAGCCCTTGGTCACGTCACTAAGAAAGATGGTAAAGAAAACTACGAAACTTCTTATCTAAAGGTAAAGAGGAAATCTCGCTTCTACTTCTCAAATATGTATCTTAAAATGTTCTGTTGTGAACCTATCATAACTTGAGCTATAAGTTAGAGAAAGGTTAAATATAGAGCCCTTTTCCATCAAGCCTAGACTCATAGCATCGCAAATAATCTTAAAATGTCGTTGAAAATTACCTAATGTCACATTTGTTCTATTAATAAAATCAAAACTAGGTTGATAAGTAAAAAGAGCCCTGTTGTAATCATTCGACTCTATTTTGGTGTTAACCATATTTTTAAATAATGCATTGTAGTATTAAATTTTATGTTAGTTGAACGTCTGCGCGGTAATTTCTCGCTCACTGAGGCGTCTTTAACCTAACACCACTAACGTCACACACGTGTCTGATGAAACCGTGTGGGCTTCCCTATTACACCTGGAGAATAGGATGGGATCTATTTTGGAACTATCTGGTGAGGGGGAGAAGGTGTCCTCAACGACACATCACTTTGAGTGGTGTTTTATCACAGCGCGCTGCTCTACGTAGACTTAAATAATAACTTCCCTAAACAAATGTTTTAATCTTTGAGATTTGATGTTATATTTCAATACCTTTTATTCTTAGCAGTAAAGGTTATTGATGAGCTCTTCCAGGTCTGTGTACTACAACTTAACGCTGCACATTCTCCGTCTTGGTCTCCAAACCGTCTCTGGTATTTTCTCCGTCCTGCTACTCATTTTCCAATTTAATTTTGTTTGCCGCCTCTTTGATGACCTCCAGTCTCCTCACTAAGCGCAAGTTGACAATGACCCTCCTCGCCGCGTGCACGAACCTCTGTAAGGGTAGGAACCTGATGAACCAAAGGTCGTTCTGGATGTCGGTGAACCCCGTGTCCACCTCCTGACTGACGTCCCTCACCGTCCGCTTATTGATGCACTCGACGGTGGACCCTTGGAGGAACTTGTTCGTCAGATTGGGGTAGAGCAGTGAAGTCAGGTACTCCTCCCACTGAGATATACACCCGTCCAGTATCTCCCGATTGTCGTGGCTCTCTCCAGACTTGTCGTCGGGTCTGAAGTAGTCGATCTTTCTGTTCTCTTCCCGAAACGTTCTCACCTTGCGCCAGAACTGCTGCTCTTTCTGCGCAGCGATGCCGTCGTCCTCGCTCAGGTACCGCTTCAATGGGCCGATCAGCTCGTGCTTAGGTTTTACCGCGGCCGTCTTACACGAGGATAGCAACCTCGTCCCACGGGACGTGTACAAAGGTGCGTCCGGTATTTCGTCCTCTTTATCCCGTTTATCGGTGACGGCCCGTGACTTTGTCGATGCCGCGTAAAACCTCGAAGTCGGTCGAGGTTCTTTGATGATTTGAAGTTTGTATTCCTCCATCTTTCTATCTCTACACATGCCTGGGCTGGTGTTGCCGGTGAAGGTGATGAGATGTGGCGTCGACGTCAGGGTCGGTAAGAAGAGCTGCGCCTGGAGGTTCGCCGTCACGTATTGGCTCGGCGTGTAAAGGAATTCGATCTCCGTGTCTTGACCTGGTTTCACCCTGCCTTGCGCGGGGTTGACGATTAAATCCGGGCTTGGTGTGATGATCCTTACTGCGAAAACTATATCTGTCCCGGCGTCGTGTCTCAGGGGGAGGAGATACTTGACGCTTCCCCCGAGAGGAATCTCTCCGAAGTTCACCCTGACGGGTAAGCGAGCTAAAGGGAGCCGTGGGGCTGCCACCAACGGTACAGTGACCCCTCCGCCGGGGCTTTGCACCTTGAGGACATCGAAGTACTTGCGAACCTGGAGGGGGCGGAATAGCACCCACACGTCTAGACTCAGTCCGGGCGCAATGGTCGTTTGATGGCTGTGGTCGAAGTAGAAGTATTTGGTGGTTGCCGGCGATACTCGCAGGTTTTGGGCCTTATCCGAACGGTTGATTATCTTCACTCTTGACACCGTCGTCTCCTGCAATGAAGAGCGGGGGAACACGATATGCAACTCCTCAGGATCCGATGTGAATGCTGATTTTGTGGCAGGCTTCATGTTTCCCTCTCATTACATTCTTGGTCGTTTTATTAATGATTTCACTTTAGTTTCTATGGCGATTTTGTTTATATTAAACAATATTTATATTGTACACGGTCGCCAAAAGCAATGCAAAATGTAACACTACAGTAATAGACTCATTACTAAAAAGGCCGCTCATTCCATGCAACAGACTAGACATAGTTCTGGCTGGGACTGAAATGACGTCACGGAAGCCCATTCAATTATATAGGCTTACACATTGATATGTCATCCAAGGAAAAGTATTTATGATCGCCAAGCGTGTTGGTCCTGTTTACTGTATTAATTGTGACTGGTCTAGAAGTAGTATGCATATTTTAATACTTTATTATGGTGACATATGTGTGTGTGTTAGACCGCCTTTGGGGTATAGTGATTGGAGTTCCCGGCTACATATCCTGTGGTCCCGGGTTTGGTCCCCGGTGCTTCCCAGATTCTCTCTTGAAGCAGTGGGTCTGGAACGGGGTCAATTCAGCCTCGTGAGGACAAATGATGAGCTATCAGAATGAAAAAGTAGAGGCTCAGCTCTAGAAAACTGCGATTAATGGCTGGAGAGTTCGTTGTGCTGACTACATGACACCCTCCATCCGAATAATTTGTCATATGGCTCGATTGCGGGCTTACACCATGGAGGTTTTTTTTTTTTGTGAGGTTAACTATTAGTAACTTTCAACCCATGTTTGTAGTAGAAATGTTCTGCTAGCTGTCAGTTGCCACCACTTCAATCGTGTATCGACTGTAGGAGATAACGCGCGTGCGCACTGAAGGTTTGTTTCTCTGCCTGAGTGTTGTGTTGCAGGAGAAAGTGAAGAGCCGTCTCCCCGTCACGGTCGAGAGACTCACTCACCTGCCGATGTTCGGTTGTCTGCTGAGAGTAGAAGGGCGTATGTACAATGGCACACAACTACAAACTACATAGCACTTTATTGCGGTGGATTAACCGGGATGGTACGCGATTAACCGGGATGTTTGGTTCTCGATTCACAGGCATCCTATATACAATTAACTGGGATATAATACACGATTAACCGTGACATTTTGCTCTCGATTAACAGGCATATTATATACGATTAACTGGGATATAATACACGATTAACAGGGATATAATACACGATTAACCGTGACGATTTTGCTTTCGATTAACAGGCATATTATATACGATTAACTGGGATATAATACAGATTAACCGGGATATAATACACGACTAACCGGGATATTGTATAATCGTTAAACCTGGGATATTATATACGAAATTATTTGGGTTATAAACGCTTTATCGGGTATTTTAGATACACAATCTTCCGGGAAATTATATGTACACACATACACGTTCTACCGGGAAATTGGGTACTTGATTAACCGGAAAATTGAATACACGATTAACCGGGATAAACTTTTAACCAGGATATTAGATACACTTAACTAACAGAAAAATTGATAGTCGAATAACCGTCAATATTCGATGCACGACTAACCGGGATGAGGAAGGTAGAATGAAGTGGGAACGTACCCACGTTTGCGTGAAGAAAGGGTGGGAAATCGTTTATAAATAAATACCTTGGTACAAGCGGCCTGAGATTTCGACCCCATCCGTCCAACTACTAGGTCAGATGAAAATTGACGAATTTGTCTGCGTGCCCACTGTTAGGGATGTGAAAAAAAGTATTGATACTTTACTAATATCGATATTTTGCTTTCGACACCAGTATTTTTACTCGACACTTTTACTGATATTAGTATTCAACCTCCGGTATCGGATCGGTATCAAAAGAAACAACTTTTCACTCATTCCGGGACTAGACTAATGTTCATTTGGGTGGACTGTGAAGGGAGAACAAATTACACTAGTTCTCAATTCTACCTCATTTTCTGCGTCTGCATTCAATGACTTTTAGCTCGTCATAACTAATAGATCTTCTTTCATCTTTGTTTATCAAAATTATTATTATTATTATTATTAGCACCGCGTCTTACTACCCGTTCGGGTTATACGCACTTACGCTAATGTGTAATGAGTAGGGTGATTGTGAGATGAAATGGAGGACTTAGAGTTCAACGTGGAATCCGAACCATGGTGGAGGCCTGGCATTCCCCAGATTCACAAGTTGTAATTAATACACGTCTTGTCAGAGGTGAAGGAAGGGTTTGCTAATCAAATAAATCTGTGCCGGGACCAAGAATTGAGCCCCGGACCCCCAGCACAGAAGTCCGACACCTTACCCTTAGACCGCCAGGTCACCGTCCCCATGCTAATTGATAAATAAAGAGGTAGTATACTGATTGCTTCTCGCCCCGTCGGGCATCAGGATGTTTTTATAAACGGGGAATGCCAGGCCTCCACCATGGTTCAGATTCCACGTTAAACTGTAGGTACTCCATTTCATCTCACAATCACCCTACCATTACACATTAGAGTAAGTGCGTATAACCCGAACGGGTAGTAATACGCGGTGCTAATTATAATAATAATAAATAGCATGGTCGTTACAAACAGAAACCAAATAATCTTTTTTAGTCAACTCAAAAGTCCCCCAAGCAGACAAAGCAGTAAAGTTTGTATGCGTTTTGATACCGATACTTACTGTTATCGATAGTTTTCTTCCGATACTATTAATGAGTACAATATCGATACTTTTATTTCGATACCACATCCCTACCCACTGGTACAGGTCTTTTATATGTCTATGTAGAACGATATAATTTAATATCGCGCCTATATTCCCCTTGTGTGCCGCTCCAAACGAGAACGTTTTGCCCATGGCCGTACAATTCAAGGAAACTCGTGTACAACTCACGGAGGGAATGAGTTGCGGTCCTTTCTCATAGCAAAGTGGCACCCAACGCCATTTAACCTCTTGCACAAGACCCTTCACTTGTTTCTCTTGGTTTTGGAAGTTTCATGTCGATGTGCTAGCAAATTAACGACAGATTCTACCTTAATTATAAGGCAAGCACAACAACCAGGTCTCGTACCGTTAATTCGAACTAATAAGGACAGAATGTTGATCGGATTATCGAAATTTGGAACTAACCGCTAGAATACGGCTGGGTCTGCGGGGAGAAACCGTGCGTTTACCCGTTTCCAAACTTCCGCAAAATTTACATTAAGGAGAGGGTGTGTAGTGAACGCGAGAAAAGTCCTTTTTTTTTGCAGTTTTTATAAAAAAACGTTTTATTGTAAAAATACATACATTACAATCAAAGCTTAATTTTCTTCGCATAGTATTTTTTCTTAAAATTTTAACTTTGAATTGGTTATCAAATCTTATTACAAAATAAAAATTGAAATCTTTTTCCATTGTCTTGAAGTCGCGTTCGGGTTATTTGAAATTTCTGACTACTGGGGTTTGTGCTAAAAGGGTTATACTGTATTTTTTTTTAATATTTAATGTACATTTTATAAACCGACTGGTTATATCAGCACATGACTTATAAACTAACTTAAAATCTCGAACAAACACATCACCCAGCCTCCGCCCCCACCCCCCAGCCGTTAATTCATAACTGTGAAAGGGGTGAACCACAATTTCACCAATGATAAATTTTTCTACCGTGCTGCGAATTGAACCTTGGACCTTCAACTCATCAGGTAGACACGTTACCGACTTATCTAAAGTGCCAGACTCTTGTTTAATAAAACTTATTTAATTTCAAAGTTCTGATTACCAAACCCTTCCTTCACCTCTGACAAGACATCTTGTGAATGTGAGGAATGCCAGGCTTCTACCGTGGTTCGGATTCCACGTTAAACTGTAGGTCCTTCATTTCATCTCACAATCACCCTACCATTACACATTAGCGTAAGTGCGTATAACCCGAACGGGTAGTAAGACGCGGTGCTAATAATAATGATAATTTCAAAGTTTAATCTGATTGCATCTAAAAACTGTTGTCATTGGAATGATCTATAGACATATCGACAATCATAAAAAAAAGTCTACATTTGATCAGAACAGAAGGTACGCTCGGACTTAAGGGTGCCTCCCTCCCCTCCCATTCTATTAGAAAATTATAGGAGCGGTGGAGTAGCTGTCTGACCGAAATATGAGAGGGCCGAGCATTCCATTAATAGAGAAAATCGATTAGCTGAAACAATCGAGACCACGTTTCAGAATTATCAATTAATTCTGTTATATGTTTTGTTTTATGTTTGAAATAGGGAATGTTGGAAATTTAAACCGCGATTGAAATGGTTTTCAACTCGTGTATTGTATTTGAACTTGAACATTGATATTGTAGCCATTGTCAACGTTTTCTCCCTGTCTAAAAGCGTACAGAACAAAATGTATCTACTCAATAAAAAACATATTTTATAGATGACCAAGGAGAATTACTCTTTTTTTTCTTTAATCATAGGAAGAATCTTATCTGGTAGCTAGAAAAGTTACTAGGCATACTTTCACGTATTCATACATCAAGTCGTGTGATCAGTAGCGTCACTTTTAATATAAATTATCAATATCAATATCAGTAAATTATAATATATATATATATATATATATATTTAGCACCGCGTCTTACTACGCGTTCGGGTTATACGCTTTAAGTACGAATTACTCTAATGGATTAGGAATTGGGAAGGTTTAATCAGAGGAAGTGAACCCACATTTGCGTGAAGGGAGAGTGGAAAACCATTTAGGAAAAACCACCCCCAGTTCACCCGACCGAGATTCGAACCTCGATTTCCCCGTCCTCAGCAGTAGAGCTCAACACGACAAGCGCGTTAGCCAACTACGCCACCGAGGCGGGTTAAATTATAATAACACTAACAATATAGCAAAGTGTTATCAATGTTGAGCGTAACAACAAAATATATATTTTTTTAAAGGCCTTTACTATGAAAATTGGGCTATCCTTCACAAAACCTACAGCATCAACAACAAAAGCGTTCTTTTCTCATCACTTATAACCTTAAAGAATTTTTAACGCCCAAATTCAAGGTCTCACTTTCACTTTAAAATGTTAGCTAAACCAGATTAGATATGATCCCCCGAGAATTTAAATATTAGTCTGAAACCTTAACCTAGTCGGTATTGACTACCGAGTTACGGGTCCCTAGTTCGGTTCCCGGCATGGCCGAGTAATGTATTACAGTGGGTTCCTGTTAATGGTGGCACATCAAGATTAGATCACTCTGGCCCAATTATGCGAGTCGCCTTTATTGCTTCTTGCATGAAATAGCGTCTCAATTCAGCGATTATAACATCATGTTTCCTCGCTCTGCTAGGATCTGAGTGTTTTGCCCTAATTTGCTCAGTGATTGTTTTCTCATAACCTTAATTTATATATTGGCGTTAAAGGTGATAGTCAATCCGATTAAAACTACGACATAATTATAACAAACGCAACACAACCAAACCCTACAGCACGACTTCGCGATAACTGACTCGAATGCTGGCCTTTCAACTGCCCCAATTAAGCGGAAATTTGGCTCAAATAAGGGAGAAAAAAAAATCAGTAAATACTTAATTTGTTTTTGTTCTATATATTTTGTCACCCGCCTCGGTGGCGTAGTTGGCTAACGCGCTTGTCGTGTAGAGCTCGACTGCTGAGGACGAGGAGATCGAGGTTCGAATCTCGGTCGGGTGAACTGGGGGTGGTTTTTCCTAAATGGTTTTCCACTCTTCCTCCACGCAAATGTGGGTTCACTTCCTTTAATTCAACCTTCCCAATTCCTAATCCATTAGCGTAATTAGTACTTAAAGCGTATAACCCGAACGGGTAGTAAGACGTGGTGCTAAATATTATTATTATTATATATTTTGTCCCAAATAAACGGCTCCTCCGACTAACCGGTGCTCCAATTTACCGGGATCCACTGATGTCCACAGTGATGAAATAGCGGTTGGATGCTGTGTCTTTTTCTAGATTTGAATCGATTTGTAAGTCGTTTGCTGCTGATATAATCAATCGGTTCAGAAAGTGAACGTAAGACCTCCAAAAATATATATTTATATATTGTAGGCTGTGAGTTGTAAAATGGACCCAAAATATACCTTCTCTACAGTAGGAGAGGTAGTGAGTGACTTAGGAAACGTCATCATGTGTTCATTCGCCAATCCATATGATCCGTTATTATTATTATTATTATTATTATTATTAACCTGGCATTCCCCACATTCACAAGATGTCTTGTCAGAGGTGAAGGAAGGGTTTGGTAATCAGATAAATATGTGCCGGGACCCAGGATTGAACCCCGGCCGCCAGCATAGAAGTCTGACACCTTACCCCTAGACCGCCAGGCCACCCTAAACATAAAAGTACTTATTTTTCGTTTTGAAACGTTACTTATTTTGTGTAATATAGTGCATATATCAATATCTTTTAATAATTAAAAATCTTTACATTTACAACAAAAATGTGATCTTTTACAAGTGTTGGCAACCCAAAACCTAAACATATGATTTTCGAACTGTCATCCAGGTAAAAACCTAATCGTGAACGGAATATATTTCCCAGTGGCCAACCAGGGAAGTCTTTTGTCATCCTGTTCCTTGTGTTGTAATATATGTTTCCTTCGTGGCGCGATTTGACGGACGATCTATGATTGAAACCAAACTGCCGCTTCTTTTTTTTCTCTCCAGGCGTCGTCTCCTTGCTCTCTACCAACAATGAACCGGGAGTTGTTTTATTCTGCGTGGGGAGATAGTGGTTCAGGTTTAAACGACCTGTTTTATAACTCG
Organism: Timema poppense; assembly: GCA_902141375.1. Taxonomy (NCBI): domain Eukaryota; kingdom Metazoa; phylum Arthropoda; class Insecta; order Phasmatodea; family Timematidae; genus Timema; species Timema poppense. Next base: position 52,860 of record CABFOV010004160.1, read on the forward strand.
CTCATTGGGTGGATGTTCACGGTGTATGGAGGTTTTGTTTATTGACACATTTAAAGGGGGCGTTGTCTTTAGTTGCGGAAGTAAATACCGTGTATGTTTGTTTTTTTTACTATTATTTCTATTTGTATATATATTTATTTGTTTCGTTTAAATCATTACACAAATTGTTGTTTTTTTGTCTGCGTTTAGCTACCCTTCCAAATAATAATAATAATAATAATAATATACTTTATTGGCGAAGTTAAGGCTATTATGAGGCGAGTATTCGCATGTGAACTAATTAAGTTTGTGCGTTCAGGTTGAATTTCGAGGAAGTATACCCGCATTTGCATGTAAGGAGAAGGGAAAACCATTTTTTTTTTAATCACTCAATACACCTGATCAGGATTTGAACCCTTATCCAATATATTGCGGGAGAAACTCCTTAGGGTATTCGACCACCGAATTGGGTAAATCACTTGTTTGTTTAAAAAATTGCAGTTTAATTAAAGAGAAAATTATTATTTGTTTAGTGTTATTATAAATATTATTTTGTTTAATAAGATATAAAGTTTCCCGGTAATATATATCTGGAGTTTATTAGTAATATTTTTAAGCACCGGATTTTATTACCCGTTTGGATGATACTCTTACGTAATAATTACTCAAATTGTGGAATTAGGAAGGTTATATTTATATGAATTGTACCCGAATTTGCGTGGAAGGAGAATGGAAAGCCATTTTGGAAAATACCACCCTCTTTACACCCGACCGAGATTCGAACCTCGATCTCCTCATCATCGGTGGTCTAGTCTATTGTAAGAGTGACGCGTTAGATCGTGTGGCCACACGAGCGGGTCTTTGGTAATTAATTCGAGAAAATATTTGTACAGCAAAAGCAAATTCAATTGTATATAAAATCAATTTAGGTCGATAGTTGGTAAACATAAATTATAAACCAAGTTAGTATTATAAATATCGTGTCGAGCCCGACTGCTGAGGACGGGGAGATTGAGGTTCGAATCTTGGTCGGGTGAACTGGGGGTGGTTTTCCACTCTCCCTCCACGCAGATGTGGGTTCATTTCCTCTAATTCAACCTTCCCAATTCCTAATCCATTAGCGTAATTAGTATTTAAATCGTATAGCCTGAACGGGTAGTAAGACGCGATGCTAAATAATAATAATAATAATAATATTACAAATAAACCTTACCCCAATTTTCATAGGTAGAAATTTTTAGAAAATACAATCGTATTTTGTACGGTCAATATTGACAACATTTTACTAATCCCAATATTTTAAGAGCTATTTTATATATATCGATATTTTCTATCAAAATGACAGCTGCGGATCACATGTCTTGACGTATGAATCTGTTTTTCTAGTAGCAGTCAGATAAGGCTCTTCCTATGAAAACTGGACTGTAAGCTGTGTCGCTAGGTGTATAGAAGGGGAGCAAGCAGACTGGCGCCTGTCCCCCATCTAGAGTTTGACGCGACGGATGCGCCCCTGGTGAAGCATTCGGGAACCTTTGCGTTTCCGTGAGGCGGCGTCACGCCCGCGCGGTCGTGACTATGGAAATGATACGTCATCCCGACTCACTAACGTGATATAAAAATGGCGTGAGCACTTGGGTACGACTGCTTAGTTATTATTATTATTATCACCGCGTCTTACTACCCGTTCGGTTTATACGCACTTACGCTAATGTGTAATGATAGGGTGACTGTGAGATGAAATGGAGGACCTACAGTTTAACGTGGGATCCGAACCACGGTGGAGGTCTGGCATTCCACACATTCACANCCACGGTGGAGGTCTGGCATTCCACACATTCACAAGTTGTGATTAATACACGTCTTGTCAGAGGTGAAGGAAGGGTTTGGAATTCAACTGTTTAGTTGAGACAGTAGTTAACGTTACATGAAAAATAAATGACACGGTACATCTCACATACTTTATTCCCCTTTTATCCTAGAATATACATTTACTAAAAACTCGTAAGATTTGTGAAACGAAATAATAGAACTTTACATTGTTGTAGAAACACTAGACCAAAGATCATAAATGTAATAATATACACTTTTACTTGCGTACTCTATGGCATTAGCAAGGAACCTTGCTACAGAAAAATAGAGAAAAGAGAAATATCTTTCTCCACCAAAGATCATAAGAATCAAATTTCATTTTCAAAGGCCTGAATTAAAAAAGTGTGTATATTTGCGTATGGCTAAGAAACTAATAGTTTTATAAAAATATATTTCAAATAAAAGATATTTATATTTAATAGTACTACTACTTTACAACGATAAGTTATTTATATCTCAAATAGTTTCGGGGAAATAATTTATTTCTAGTAAAGTAGCCTCAAATTCATTTTTATGAAAAAGTGAGGATTGCCATCTTGTTTATAATGTTAAACAGTGTCTATATATAAAATTTAATCAAAATCGTTAGAGTAAATTTTGACCAAATCGATTCTTTTTTCTCTTTTTGCCCTTCAGTAAACTACCCCTAATGTCCCTTTAAACGGGCCCTATTTTACTGCATTGTGTTGCTTCAATTATGTAGCCAGTATGTGGCTGACATTATTGCGGCCATATATTGAAATATCGCCGTATGACCCGGCAATGCTGCCGGTATTTGTTGACTTTAGCAATTAGTTGCTCGTGTATTGCCGGTGTTGTCGAACTGCTGTGGACAACTTTTCATATGGCTCGACCATATCTATTTGTCTCCCTCTCTGACAAGTATCTTTCTATCACTCTGCACTCTCAATAGGTACATCAAACTGTTTTAGGAATGTCCAGTTGCCAAAAAAAACGGAGCGTGATTGCCAATCTTAGAATATTCATATTTTATTATTATTATTGGGCTAATTATATTCAATAACAGCTCAAAATCACTTGTTGACATTCTTGTCAAAATTTTATCCAGATAACTATCTATTGTTAATTCTAGGGTAAAATTATTTATTGTATCACG
>CABFOV010004161.1:0-20163 GCA_902141375.1 Timema poppense
ACCCACCCACATCAACATCAACCATCATCAACAAGACGTCCTCCTCTTAGCACTGCGACATCACACCACCCACCCGCATCAACATGACCCGCATCGGTGGTCGCACGGTCTGTCGCATCACTACCATGTTAGTCTGGTTTACCACTGACGGCGGTTCAGTGTTCGAATCCCAGTCGGGTGTAATGAAAGTGTTTTTCTTTCTCTTTCTACCAAAAGTGTGGATACATTTTCCGCTAGAATTTTACTCTTAAGATCCCTATCCCATTAGCATGATTAAATGTATGCGTCTAGCCCAACCGAGTACTAAGACGTGTCGAGAAACTAACCTTTATAAAAAATAATATTCAATGTCTAATTATCAGTATGGGGCCGCCACAATCGAAACAACCACAGCCACGACCATCGTCAATACATACTACGTGGTTAGTGGTCGACCACAAGTCTAGGAGGCTCTTTTTCGATTCCGGTGTGAGGCGCTGACAACTGTATGTACCCACATTGGTGGGCACGAGGTTTAGTCAGTAAGCTCATTTCTTCTGTATAGTCGGTGACGAGGAGGTAAATCTTCCAATCTCATACAAGTGTGTTAATTTTTTATAAACTTAAATGGTTTTCCACCACCCACGAAAATGTGGATATATTACATCTCTGAATTTTACATTTATCATCCCTAGCTCATTAGTGCAAATAAATAAGTATAGCCTGGATAAGTATTCAATCGTGGCGAAGAAAGAATAAATTAATTCATATACCTACTCTCAATTTAGTAAAATATCTATGTAGGTATTAGATTTGTAGTTTTAGACGTTGGCCTGCTGTCCTAGGTCGTGCGTGGATATTACTGAGTACTACTAAGTGAACCATAATACTGGCTGAACTGGCCAACCTTATACTCTAGAAAACTCGGCTATATGCAGCATGTGTCACGTGTAACATGAAGAAATGGACTGGTTCATTGTTCCATGTATGATGTGCATACATCGTTTAGTTGTTCCTGATTTGGCAAATATGTACGGAAATGTTTGACAATTCAGTACACCATGCGAGACAACCAGCAATTTAACAGTTATTGTAGAAGGTGACCTGGCGGTCTAGGGGTAAGGTGTCAAATTTCTGTGCTGGGGGTCCGGGGTTCAATCTTCTGTCCAGCACAGATTTATCTGATTGCCAAAACCTTCCTTCACCTCTTACAAGACGTGTATTAATCACAGCTTGTGAATGTGTGGAATGCCAGGTCTCCGCCGTGGTTCGGATCCCATGTTAAGCTGTAGATCCTCCATTTCATCTCACGATCACCCAACCATTTCACATTGGCGTAAGTGAAAGACATCCTGAAATTTATGTTTACACGCGGAGGATATTATTAAAATATGAATGTGGGAGGAAATAAAATGTATTAGTAAGGATGTTTTGCTAATTCGTAAGATTAAACCCTATATGCACTAATAGTGCTATGTGCCTTTATTTCTTAACCTTAAAATGCACCATCTTATGTGAAAGCTGGCTTAAGTATGCCATACTTGTAGAGTCTTAAACTTACTTAAAGAATCAGAGTAATCAACTCACATTTTAATTCCTCTGGAGTTGCAAAAACACGGCGTAGATAGTATCAGTGTTCACTTACCTGAAAAACAAACAAGAAATACGTTATTACTATAATTAATAAATTATTACACATGGTTAATACTACTCATTCTAAACATAATTAGCAAGTAGTGGACTACCCCAACCTTATATAAAAATAATAATACATAGGTAATTTGCAATAAAAACAACAATAATAAACTATACCTAATGACAAAGCAAAAAACTATAGATAACTACTTAAAGATTAAATAAGTTCTGGTAAAAACGCTTGGATACTAATTAAAACCTACATCGTTGGTTGCATAGTTTAACACTTTAACGTGTGGACTGAATTACCAGTAACGGGATGATCGGAGGTTCGAATCCCGGTTGGATGTACTGAGGATGGTTTTCCTTAGGTTTACCAACCTACCTCCGTACAAATTTCTTTAAAAATTCTATCTTCCTCATCTATATTCGATTAACGTAATTAATGTATTATAACCCAAACGACTAATTAGACGTGATGTAGAGAACCTAGTTAAAACGAGTTTATCCGTATGGTACAAACAAAGAAATATTGTGTTTTATATTTTCAGTTCTAAGCGCCTTATTAAACATTCGGTCGATCTGCAGCTTCAGTGTTTTAAGAACATAAAATTAGGAAGATAAAATGTTATATAAATCCATAAACAATCTCATAAAAAAAAATGAGAAAACCACATAAAAATCATGGTTTGGGTAAAAAGGTTAATTATATACCCGTATTATTACATTGCCCTCCAAATGTACTATTTTGTTAACTGTAAATCAAAATATGAATCAAAGAAAATCACTAAATTACTTATCCGTATAAAAAATATTTGCGATATCACGTGGTTCTTTGAAAATGGAGGTAAATTCCCACGGGGAGTTTAGGTGTTGTATGTTACCCCCTCTACCCACAAATACATTTTAGAATATCAAAATAACATTATAAGTAACTCTAGTATATATGATTTACTGCACAGTACATATCAATTAAGAAAAGCCTTCATGCCATTTAGATTTTAATAATGTTATACTTGAAATGTGTGCATAACTAAAGGGCTTGTGTGAAAAAAAAAGTTCAAAATTTTAGGATATTTTATTTATCATTAAAATGAGTACAAAAGTATTAGTTGACCTAGATCCGTAAACCTACTCACTCACACAGAGATACAGGCAGTGATAGGTCGAGAAAGTCCAGTCGCATGCTCCACCACCTCCCACAACATGACTTTAATCCTTTGGACTTTTTGTATTGAGATACTTAAAGAAATTAGTGCATTTGTCTAAAAAAAATTGCAGACTTATAAAAAAAGCTAGTCAAAAACAGTTTTAAGACGACTCGAATGAAGGAAGGGATTTTTAAAAGAGCACTCAACATTCTGGTTATAAGATGTGAGATTTGTGTGGAAATGGAAGTAAAACATGCAGAATAACTTTTGTCGTGATATGGTAATAAATGTATGCCCTATAAATACAAATAATATTTAATTTTTATCCTAATTTTTATTTTTACCGAAATACCAACATTCTTTATCTTTGTGTGAGTTAGTTTGCAGACATAGGTTTACTGAGATTTTTTTTTTATTCGTTGTAATGAGCACTACAATATACTTCAGTTTTGAACCCTTTTTTGAACATCCTGTATACATCACATAGTCGAAGCTTCTTAATACATACTATTTTACATATGAACATTATTTTGAAGTATTACGCCACCCGAAAAAATAAATTCCTGGGAACGTCGGGTATACGAGTACATCAAGTGAAACGAATATATTGAATCACCAACAAGTTCGCCTCCATCACAGTTTCTCATCTAGTAACGCTATAGATTCCAAAGTTTCCCCAAGAATCAAAGTCGAGCGCATGTTTGATATCACACAGACTATTGTATTCATCGCATTAAGCGTCTTTTGAGTAATGGCTGCTCGTTTACTCTGATAGGTGTGATTATTAAATTCATTCGATTTAATATTGAAACGCCAAAACGATATATCACCATATTCAATCCGTAATCATAAGCCAAAACACTCTCCGGTAGTTACGAGGAGAAAAGCGTTAGTCTGGCATTTTTAAGTTTTGACAACGAAGGTTCGAATCCAGGTCAGGCGTAAAAAATTGATTTTACAAAGTTGTGTCCCCCTGAGCCTTCATGTAAATGCGGGTATTCCCTCTCAGTTTTAAATTCCTGTTCCTTACCTCAATAGTGCATTTAAATGCGGGTGGCTAGGGCGCGTCAAAAGACTTCACACAAAAAAACTAACAAGTACTGTCCCTTTGTATTATAAAACATAATATGATTTGGCCAGGGGGTGAAGGGAGAAAGTCCTATTTCAGCTCAAATTTAGTTAGTGCTGTCATTTGATAGACAATCTTGATACCTTTCCCTTTCTAATGCACTTTAAGATTATGGTTAAAATAGGTATCTGTCATATTTAAACTAATTTAAAATAAGTATTTGCTGGGGCTCTCATGTGGTTTGAGATATTAAAGTTTTTATCTTGGAACGTGTAGGTAATGTGATATTCCTCTTTTTTCCCTTGTATCCTTAATATGTTAGTGCAACTATGTTATAAAACCAATCGACGCTGATTATAGAACTCAAACCCGCTAAGCACATTGCCCAACAATAGATTCTTGATCTAAAATTCTGATATATTAACTATAAGGAAATATGTTTTACAGTTATAAAAATTATTAAACTGATTTCAATATAATCATACGGTATGTCATTGGATCTGCAAATGTCACTTTTAATAAATAATATGAAAACTTTGAAATAATAATAATAATAATAATAAAGGAAAATATCATGGTTGACTGCAAAACAAAAGTTAGTGTATTCAAAAGTTCCTTTCTTTAGGAATCGTACTATAGTTTTCCTTCTGCCTGCATCTGAAATAAGAAGGAATGTTCTATATATAGTTCATCACCTCTGTCACGGTTGAAAGATGAGAGCCGCAAAGCTCGACGAAACCGTCAGCGTTCCACGTTTACTGTAGCGTCGCGAAAATTATTCCGAACCAGGTCAGAGAGTAATTCATCAAACCGCACGCACGAACAATTTGTTAATTATCATTTATACTTCAAGATACATTATCATGTGACCTATAATATACGAGGTAGGAACTAATATCTTCAAAATGTCTGAGGATTTAGTTGTTTACGCCATTATTTGCTTTTGTATGATAATGTTATGAAAAATGGTTTACGGTGGATTTAAACTTCTTACAATTTCTCAGGATTGCTAAGGTTAGTTTGTTTTACAAGCGACTACTCGTTAAAAGTTGACATATTTTTATTTATTTATTTAGCACCGCGTCTTACTAACAATTCGGGTTATATGCTTAGTTGACATATTGAAACGAATGAAGGGGGAAAATATCAATAGGCTTTTTATTTACATAGCTTAGTACACAAATGTGTGCAAAAGATAATACAATAATTTTACATCTTTTCTAACATGTTTATTATTATTCATTTTGTCCCCAATGTCACAACACAAAAAAACAACACAAAATGGTCATGACAAAGAATTTGCTTTTAAATTAGGCCTATATGCGGGGAAGATATAAACTACTATTAGCGATACGTATAAGGAGTAAAAAAAAACTGTCAATGAAGTAGTTTTCATATTTTATGTTTTGCAAGAACAATCGTATAGTTCTAGAAAACAATGGATAAACCTTATTCGTATCTTGGCGATGCAAATATTCTGGCTTTCATTGAGGTGTCCGTCCATGTTAGCTGTTTATATTTATTTAAAAGGGATGAGAAAAAAAAAAGAGTAATTGGGAAGAATTTGTCTGGAGATAATTGGAAGAGAAAAAAAAGCTACTAAATGCAGCAGGTCAGTATTTAAACTTGGGCTTTCTAGTTAATGTCAGCCACAACAAAAATATACAGGCTGTCTACCAAATGGAAGAAATGTTCATACTTGACACAAAAGTGTCAAGTTTTGTGTTTGAATGAGAATCATCTTTGATTTTTTATTGCAAAGTGTTAATGCAACAATTTTTCATCAAATGTTTGAAAACAAAACACTGTCTGATTGGAGTTGTTCGTTTTAAAATATTTCCAAGAGAAAGTTTGTTTCGTGAAATTAATGCAAACTATAAAATATTAATCTGCTTTCTTTAGCTATTTTATACAGTATTCGGATGTTTATAGATTCCAAAAAATCATTTACCTTAACGATTACCTTTTCCCTCAACCTTAGATCAATACTTAAGTGTATTAATAATGATGATAATATTATTATTACTCAAAATACCATAATCGGAGAACATAGGTCTATGCACAGGAATATGTTGAAATAAGTATTTAGAACATTGATCTTGGTCGTATATTATTTTATATCATAATACAGTATTTATGACCTGTAAAACTAACTCGTGATATCTTAATACGATTCATGAACTTACATCGTGAGTTATTTTAGTGGCTTCCATGACCTGTAAGCACCAAGATTGAAATTTTATTTTAGGTAATTATTTATTTTAATTTGTTTGAGTTATTTAACGTGCACTTCCTGAACCGAACTTATTATATCAGCAAAAGACTTAAAAACTAACTTTAATCCATTACTGACACAACATCAAGCCCCCAACCGTTAGTTTATCATTGTGAAAGGAAACCCTCACATTTCACTAATGATCTATTTCTATACCATGTCAGGAATCGAGCCCAGAACCCTTATCGGAGTGTGCAGATACGCTACCAACTTAGCCAGGGTGATGGACTAGGTATTTTTAATACGTTTTTTTGTGTGTTTTCTTTAGCGCAGGACATTTCTGAACAGGACGGACATGACATCAGGTTGGGTCGCCTGAGTGTAGACTATTAGCCGCTCTGGTGGTACAGAGCGTCGTCCAGAGTGCACCAATGGAGGTTGTCTACACGTACCTACAGTGAGATGATGTGACGATGATGAGTATGGAGATGGGGGCCAGTGGTAGTCTTACACCTAGCATACTTTAACAATCCCAGAATACCATTGGGATAATTCCCCTTGACAGAGAAATACACAGGGTACCAGCTGGGAATCAAACCCGGGACCCCTAGTCTTGTAGCCAAGTACATGACAACTACATTACGGGGCCGAATTTTGAATGAGGTGATAAAACATTATGTTTCACGAAGATCTCCGACCTAATCTATATATTTATTCGACCCAGAGAATTCTCTGAGATACCTATTTTCCAGTCTGCCGAACCTCCTGGTACATGACTATAGTGTACTTATCATGAATAGTTTATTGAGTACTTGTTAAATCACCCAATTGCTCTCCAACCCTAGCTTCATTCCGTGACCTGTAATATAACACAAGACTGAGATACCTATTTTCCAGTCTGCCGAACCTCCTGGTACATGACTATAGTGTACTTATCACGAATAGTTTATTGAGTACTTGTTAAATCACCCAATTGCTCCCCAACCCTAGCTTCATTCCGTGACCTGTAATATAACACAAGTCTTTCTAAAGAATCTGAATGAACTTAATAGTGCAGCGCTTAAGATCGAAACTTGGAAGTCCTAAGTGCCATCTCTCCCAAATGTCCAACTCTCCTAAAGGCCCGTACATACCAAGTTCAACTGCTCGCGAGCTGTTAACAAGCGGTTCGAGAGCTATTTGCGAACAGTTCCCGAGCACGACGTCCACACCAAATGTTTTGAATAATGAAGTCATGTCGTTTGAGAGAAGTCCGTCAGCAGTTGGCAAAATGTAGATGTCATCGAGTGAGGAAGATAATAGTAATAATAATAAACACGTCCACATTGCAAGTGCTGTTCGCCACGTGATGTTACCGCTCATGTATCGAACTTCTACCAAAACACAAACACAGAGCATGAGCTGCTTGCGATCTCTAGTACACACCGAGTTCGTCAGTTGTTCACTGACAGCTCGCGAGCTTGGTGTGTAAGGGCCTTAAGGTGCGTATAGACAGGCAACAGAACACTATAACATAGCACTGTCATGTATCAATTTTTGTTGTGCACCGAAGATACGATATGATGAGGTAAGCGATGGATCTGAACATCACTATGTATCACGAAATAAACACACCGTGCTACCCTATAATTGTGTTTAATTCACTTAATTTTTGACTTTTCCCCCGCCTAAGAGATGACAGTAGAGAATTCATTTTATTCTTGCACTGCTCTACTTTGGTTTTAAATTATAATAGTAATAATAATAAACACGTCCACATTGCAAGTGCTGTTCGCCACGTGATGTTACCGCTCATGTATCGAACTTCTACCTAACACAAACACAGAGCATGAGCTGCTTGCGATCTCTAGTACACACAGAGTTCGTCAGTTGTTCACTGACAGCTCGCGAGCTTGGTGTGTACGGGCCTTAAGGTGCGTATATACAGGCAACAGAACATTATAACATAGCACTGTCATATATCAATTTTTGATGTGCACCGAAGATACGATATGATGAGGTAAGCGGTGGATCTGAACATCACTATGTATCACGAAAGAAACACACTGTGCTACCCTATAATTGTGTTTAATTCACTTAATTTTTGACAGTAGAGAATTAATTTTATTCTTGCTCTGCTCTACTCTGGTTTTAAATTCAACAACAATTTATTCCAAAACACATTCTTTTATTTATTTATTTTTTACTTTATTATAATATCGGGAGTGCTTCGTGTCTCGTTAAATTTCCTTTCCTAGACTGATATATTTATATAAAATATAAAGTATTAGTTATATTCATAGTGATTTAGTAAGGAGAAATATAATAATAAATATTGGGTGTTCCTTGAATATTTATTAAAATATAAAGTGTTTTCAACATTCCACTTCATACAGAACAATAATAACAACTGGCTAGGACTGTGCGACTAGCTAGTATTCAATGAAGTTACTCATTCCTATCCAGACATGCAAATAAGTGGCGTAACATGAATGTGTAGCATTTCTTTGTTGCGAAGCCAAAAAACCAGTACTGTCCAGATTGGATACGCGACGGTGTTATGTTATAATATTCTGTTGCACAAGCATGCATGCCAACTCTACTAGATGTCACAATCCCATGTAATAGCCCTCCTAGGTGTCACAATCCTGGGTGCAAACTCTCCTAGGTGTCACAATCCTGCGTGCCAACTCTCCTAGGTGTCACAATCCTGGGTGCAAACTCTCCTAGGTGTCACAATCCTGGGTGCCAACTCTCCTAGGTGTCACAATCCTGCGTGCCAACTCTCCTAGGTGTCACAATCCTGCGTGCAAACTCTCCTAGGTGTGACAATCCTGCGTGCCAACTCTCCTAGGTGTCACAATCCTGCGTGCCAACTCTCCTAGGTGTCACAATCCTGCGTGAAAACTCTCCTAGGTGTGACAATCCTGCGTGCCAACTCTCCTAGGTGTCACAATCCTGGGTGCCAACTTTCCTAGGTGTCACAATCCCGCGTGATAGCTCTCCTAGGTGTCACAATCCCGTGTGATAGCTCTCCTAAGTGTCACAATCCTGTGTGATAGCTCTCCTAGGTGTGACAATCCTGTGTGCAAACTCTCCTAAGTGTCACAATCCTGTGTGATAGTTCTCCTAGGTGTCACAATCCTGTGTGAAAACTCTCCTAAGTGTCACAATCCTGCGTGCCAAATCTCCTAGGTGTCACAATCCTGCGTGNCACAATCCTGTGTGGTATCTCTCCTAGGTGTCACAATCCTGTGTGGTATCTCTCCTAGGTGTCACAATCCTGTGTGGTATCTCTCCTAGGTGTCACAATCCTGTGTGGTATCTCTCCTAGGTGTCACAATCCTGTGTGGTATCTCTCCTAGGTGTCACAATCCTGTGTGGTATCTCTCCTAGGTGTCACAATCCTGTGTGGTATCTCTCCTAGGTGTCACAATCCTGTGTGGTATCTCTCCTAGGTGTCACAATCCTGTGTGGTATCTCTCCTAGGTGTCACAATCCTGTGTGGTATCTCTCCTAGGTGTCACAATCCTGTGTGGTATCTCTCCTAGGTGTCACAATCCTGTGTGGTATCTCTCCTAGGTGTCACAATCCTGTGTGGTATCTCTCCTAGGTGTCACAATCCTGTGTGGTATCTCTCCTAGGTGTCACAATCCTGTGTGGTATCTCTCCTAGGTGTCACAATCCTGTGTGGTATCTCTCCTAGGTGTCACAATCCTGTGTGGTATCTCTCCTAGGTGTCACAATCCTGTGTGGTATCTCTCCTAGGTGTCACAATCCTGTGTGGTATCTCTCCTAGGTGTCACAATCCTGTGTGGTATCTCTCCTAGGTGTCACAATCCTGTGTGGTATCTCTCCTAGGTGTCACAATCCTGTGTGGTATCTCTCCTAGGTGTCACAATCCTGTGTGGTATCTCTCCTAGGTGTCACAATCCTGTGTGGTATCTCTCCTAGGTGTCACAATCCTGTGTGGTATCTCTCCTAGGTGTCACAATCCTGTGTGGTATCTCTCCTAGGTGTCACAATCCTGTGTGGTATCTCTCCTAGGTGTCACAATCCTGTGTGGTATCTCTCCTAGGTGTCACAATCCTGTGTGGTATCTCTCCTAGGTGTCACAATCCTGTGTGGTATCTCTCCTAGGTGTCACAATCCTGTGTGGTATCTCTCCTAGGTGTCACAATCCTGTGTGGTATCTCTCCTAGGTGTCACAATCCTGTGTGGTATCTCTCCTAGGTGTCACAATCCTGTGTGGTATCTCTCCTAGGTGTCACAATCCTGTGTGGTATCTCTCCTAGGTGTCACAATCCTGTGTGGTATCTCTCCTAGGTGTCACAATCCTGTGTGGTATCTCTCCTAGGTGTCACAATCCTGTGTGGTATCTCTCCTAGGTGTCACAATCCTGTGTGGTATCTCTCCTAGGTGTCACAATCCTGTGTGGTATCTCTCCTAGGTGTCACAATCCTGTGTGGTATCTCTCCTAGGTGTCACAATCCTGTGTGGTATCTCTCCTAGGTGTCACAATCCTGTGTGGTATCTCTCCTAGGTGTCACAATCCTGTGTGGTATCTCTCCTAGGTGTCACAATCCTGTGTGGTATCTCTCCTAGGTGTCACAATCCTGTGTGGTATCTCTCCTAGGTGTCACAATCCTGTGTGGTATCTCTCCTAGGTGTCACAATCCTGTGTGGTATCTCTCCTAGGTGTCACAATCCTGTGTGGTATCTCTCCTAGGTGTCACAATCCTGTGTGGTATCTCTCCTAGGTGTCACAATCCTGTGTGGTATCTCTCCTAGGTGTCACAATCCTGTGTGGTATCTCTCCTAGGTGTCACAATCCTGTGTGGTATCTCTCCTAGGTGTCACAATCCTGTGTGGTATCTCTCCTAGGTGTCACAATCCTGTGTGGTATCTCTCCTAGGTGTCACAATCCTGTGTGGTATCTCTCCTAGGTGTCACAATCCTGTGTGGTATCTCTCCTAAGTGTCACAATCCTGTGTGGTATCTCTCCTAGGTGTGACAATCCTGTGTTCAAACACTCCTAGGTGTCACAATCCTGTGTTCAAACTCCACTAGGTGACACAATCCTGTGTTCAAACTCTCCTAGGTGTCACAATCCTGTGTGCCAACTCATATGAAAGCCATTTCTCGATATTCACACCCCAGTGCAGTTAGCAATCATCCGACCCCTCACTCCCACGAGAAGACGAGAGATGACCCATCCAGGAATGGAATGCGCGGGGGAGAGGGTGAATTGTAAGGGAGGCAGATAAACGTTGTACACTGTCCCGCAACGGCAACTCAGTATAATTATTGTCATCAATTAACACTTCACTCGTTCTGTTTGTCTGAATAGGCCGTAAACCGTAATGGTCCGCCATTACTGGGGACAAGATTGTGGCGGCCCCTAATCCATTACCATGAACACGATGGGTGTAGGATACTCTGTCCCCTCTTTAACTCCTCTCACAATGATGTGGTTGGATAATCTGTGCCGGATTAAATCAAACCTGCAGCGCCAGTCACATGTATTACACGTCACTATAGTACAGGGGTTCTTAACCGGTGTTCCGTGAACTGGTTGCAAGTGTTCCGCAGGTGAAAGATGACACATGACAACAGTTCTGGGTGATTTTAGCTACTATGGTTCTAACAAATGAAGACTGCTACGCGCGTTGGCTTCTAAACCAATGGACTATTACATCCTTTAAACAGAACAATGACACCTGTACACGGGAATTGAACCCGGGACCGTTGGCTTAGTACGATAGTGCTCTAACCCCTGAGCTATCCAGGAATCGTCCCATGCCCAGGGTCACTCTTCACTTATATTTTAAGGCAGAGTCCAGGGTGAACGTGCGGATATCGTCGGCTACAAATGTGTGATTTTATTAAGATCACGAGCTATCAGATAACGAAGCCCCCATCGACCCGTTAGTTGGCTTTTTGCTGCCAATATTATAATTACTACTGTACGAAAGCGCATATCATGATGGGTTGAAAAGTTAAGCTGATATATTTGATAGTTAGGATTATAACTGCACGCATCTTTATATAATATTCTTTAAATTGAAAAATGACACCTGGACATGGGTGTTCCGGATATTGTTATTATAATCAAAAGTGTTCCGTGACTTCCACAAGGTCAAGAACCACTGTTCTAGTGTATTACAGTGTACGGAGCATGTTTATTCACATATTTCTCACTTCCCCCTCAAACCAAATGTAAGTATATCATCTCCTCTCAATTTCTACCTTACTTATCCCTATTAGACTAGCGTAAATATTGAATGCGTATAGCTTGGAGGATTACTAGGACTATGGAATAAGAAAAATTGGTCTTTAATAGACGCGACGCGCCGAAGCTATTTACTATGTCAAACGACATAAATGACCTATGCTACAGTTGAGGGCGTCACCTGCATGAAGGGATATAGGTATATGCTCACAAGGCTATATTTCTTATGGGAGTGGCAATTCTGAAGCTCAAAAACAATTGTCAATTATTTTAACATTTTCTATAATTACCTTATAAAATAAAATGACTTTAGCCTTGTTATAAAAAGATTGTATTTATGTTTCCAACCACTTGCTTGTTCTCAGAACTTTGACATGTTACGTTAATTGTGGCGTCGTTGAAAATAAACTTATTTTAACTCTTCAAGCTTTTTTTTTTCAACTATCAAACGTATAAAAGAAGGTTTTAAAATTTACAGTGAAATGCTGGTACCTTTCACCTCAATTTTGGCGAGAGTTGAGCTTAATTTTAAAATAACAAACCTCTTCTTAAATAAATCCGGGATGCCCAAAAGTCTTCAATTCATTTCAGCATTCCGGCAGGTGGCTTCCTCATCAAGCATCAATCAATAGGAAAGCAATAGGATGAGTGAGATAGCCCTTAGACTCGTTCGTTTTTGGTGAACGTTCTTCTACTGTTTACAACGTGTCCTTGTTTTGTTAGAAGAGAGTGTACGAAACCTACACCAAACCGACCATTTCCAACACCAACTAGCAGCAAATCAGTTTTACCGTGATTGAAAATTATGGATCGAACAAGCGCAGCAGGAAATTCGACAAGTGTTTCTGTTCATATTAATTTTAGCCGCGTGGTACAGTGGTTGTAAACGTTATAAGTAACTTAATAACTCTGGGAAGCACGATGTGGAAGATAACTTATGTACTAGGTGTTCAGCCTTTCAAAAGGTCCGTTACCTTGTCTAAATTAAGTCATCCAGCATATTATATCTGCAGTATATTTTTGTATGTAATATGACCTCTGACAAGACATCTTGTGAATGTGGGGAATGCCAGGCCTCCACCGTGGTTCGGATTCCACGTTAAACTGTAGGTCCTTCATTTCATCTCACAATCACCCTACCATTACACATTAGCGTAAGTGCGTATACCCCGAACGGGTAGTAAGACGCGGTGCTAATAATAATAATAATAATAAATAATGTTGGCGATTAAGTTTAATATAAAAAAAAGTTGATCGAGGAAATAATGGTTCAGTTACATAGTTATAAACATATATATCAAGTGTTGATACAAACGCAGCTAGTATTCGCTAGCCCGGCGGAATATTTTCATTGTTATAGAATCGTCTGACCGATATTTGTGAACTCAAGTTTATGGCTTATGAAATTGCATAGCGCGGTTGCTGAACAAAGAATATCCCATTCTGAAAAATACATTCATGAATATAGTACGAGTCATATGTGCGCGAACTGAAATAATGGGAGGGAAAATGTGAAAACAGAAAATAGCAAAGATTAAAAAAAAAAGCTCAAATAATAAAAGCTATGCTAGATAAACAATTCTAGGAGTTTCGATGTATTTTTCATCAAAATAGCTTTTAGCACGGAAGATAGAAAACCCATAAAAACTATAACATGATCTTAAATTTATATTTGATGTGTTGGTTTGATAGAGTGCCGTCAGACACTAATAAAAGTGTGAAGGAAAACTGCGTAGCGTGGCAGATAAACACGAATTTCCCAGAAGAAAGCTTTCTAGTTTGCTTGAATCTACAAATTACTATTTGGATTAAAATACGTTCTGACCATTGTTTAGGGACACACAAGTAGTTTTTTAATGCCGAGAGGGGCAAGTTAATATTTTAGCCTGAATTGATTTTAAAATTAATAATTTGAAAAACGTAATGAATGTAGTTAGACAAAAATAAAAGGTCAATTGTGATAATTACTTAAGTACAATTTTGAACGCGAATACATTATTTTATTATCTGGATCAACACTTTTACTATTAACAATAATGCCAACCCTCGGAAACACGGACTACACGTCAAGCTCGTCTGGTCTGGTTTGTCGGTGAAGGGAAGGTCATTGTTTGAATCTCAGATAATTGTATTGAGGGTAGTTTTTATATATATGGTGTATTACACTACCTCTAAGAAAACGAGGGTATATGTATATAAATTCTACTTTCCATCTCAATATTCCATTTATTTAGTTAAATTCGGGTGTCTTGGCCTGGTATTAAAACGTACTGCAATTTTAAATAAAATATATACTCAAACAAACAAATAAATCCAATGAAACCCACAACATCATACATTTCAACGAGTTACAGTTAACTAGAATACTTTATCTTCTTTTCAATCTAATCTTGACGTGGAGGCAGACTACTGCCCAAAATTAGCGTAATTTACTCGAAATCAAATTTAAAATAGCTCACACGGACGCCAACCAACTTCAAACTAGCTTACAAGTTGAGAATGTTGAAACGCTGGACTTGATTAAAAGGTTGTTGGCAGAAAGCTAATGGGTTAATTTGAATACAATTGTATAGGAAAGTTATATGGAAAATTTACCAGAGTCGCCTTGTTTAAGAAACTCGAGAGGAATATTTGTTTCGCTATTTTCACAACCTTTCGCAGCCAGTTTTCCTCTTCATTATGCATTGGAAAAAATGTTTAGAGTCGAAAGTATTATAAAACCAGTATTTTAGACAACAAACTTATGATTAGCGTTGACATTTGTTTAATCATTTAGTTTCTTTGGTTTCACACAATATTATTATTTTTATTGAATCTTAAATAATTTGCTTACTTCAATGAAGTTAATCCTGTGTCATCAGACTGTTTGTGTTTGTTTTTTTACATCGCAGCCCTTTAAACAGGCGCACGATATCACCTTAAGTAGTTTCATAAGGAGCCGGCAGCAGTATATTGTGGACGGACAGGAGTATGTTCTCCCTTATTTTCCATCCCCAAACCTCTGGTGGCAACTTCCACAACTGCACTTGATATAAGACCCTCAAGAAATGCACGTGAGCTGCATCTGATGTGGGAGTGTACCATTTCAATTCTGTTTTCTTCTTAGCAACAGCGCGATTGAAATATTTGTACCGATAACGATCAAGCGACTTTTCAGATTTATTTTCCCCATACAAACCGTGAACGAAAATCTCTCCCATTTGGTGGAGCTCCTCTTGAGCGGCGTCTTCATCATTAAATACCTTTACCAGAGTACGAATGTCGTATCTCTTTTTGAAACATTTAATCTAATTGGCTTTTCCTTTATGACTGAAAGCTGACGTGATGTCGCAACCACTGACCGCATGTGCAAACAGTATTTTTTGTATGTCCTGCTGTTTTACCTAGAGTTTATTTGACGTATTTATCAGTCAACCGGTTATTCCTTTGCCCGGCTTTAAAAATAATAAGCCCCGGTCCTCAGGAACAGATGGAACATTAGTACCAACAGATATACATCTTCACCAATGATCGCAGTCGGATGTTATTGTTGTATTTACAATGAGGGTGTCGGCATCATCTGCAACTTACAGGATGCTGAGATAAAAACAAATTATAATACTTGAGACAGATAATATATAACTCTAGTATTATTCTTGTCATTTGTTAGAAATATTTTCTGACTTAAGGTAGGAGGGGTTTCCCGATTAAAACATGAGTTATCTTGAAAGACCGTTGTATGATTATAAGTGTGAATACATCTTAAATCTGCCTACTCCTTGACCGGATGTGCTCTTAGCAGGTAAAGAAAGGAGGGTATCGTTTAGTATCTAAATCCACGGCGTTGCCGATTCTCCCACATTACAGATGGTGGGATTTTATAAATAGCACTATTGTCAGTAAGACAATGATTCAATATGTACTGAGCTGATAGGAATTAGCCCACACATAGAGACATTGTTAGCCCTCAGTAAGACTACGAGGATGAACGATTACAAATTATGGCATTTGACTCACCGAAACCCACTTGGTGTTTACGTCCAGGGGTCAACCCTTCGTTCTGCATGGCTGGTTCTTTCTTTAATGCCATCAACAATCATGACCTACAACTCAGCGTTGTCACGCCATCATCCACTCCACTTCACGTTCAAACCATTGGCATTGGTTGTTCAATTTGATTGGTCCTATTCCCTACCTCCTTTTCTACAAGTTTTGTGCTAATTTTGAAACGTATAAAACGAGTCGTCCGCTAATATTAAAAACACAGAATATTTTATATCACTCTACTAAGCTGGTATATTTTCTATTATCGAGGAGCACCCGCACGACTCTGCTTCGAGCCGGCGCTAGATTGGATCATGGCGGACGAAACCTGCGGCCCACCCGGGCGAAGATAGCCCTCGCCACCCGGAGGATCAAGAGTACCAGCTTGCATCGTATGACGTCGACTTAAAGCTTGTTTATTTAGGACATTGTGTTCAGATTAAATTATTGTCAGATTGGGCTGTTAATCAGAATAGTCGCTTAACGACTACCCGTTTTCTAGTGTTCTAGTTATGTTTGATAATTAGATCTAAGTTTAGTTAGGCTTACGGGCTTAAATGTTGTAGCCCTCAGCTCTTGCACTTATCATATGAGTCGCTTATCGACAGCTTATTAATTGTGGTATAATCGAGTTAGCTAATTAGTGGAGAGCTTAGTCTTGCTTTGATCAAAATTCTCTTATTTTTTGAGCTTCAGTTATTTAGTTGAGTCAATCGTAATTAGCATTTATTTACTATAATACTGATCTGTACAAGGTCAGCTTGGCATTGTGATAATTTGTTAAAATAAGTGGCACTATAATATACCTCTTAGTGAAACTCTGGGATGCCCGGACCTAGTTGCCAGGGAATAGTTTTAAACTGTTTATGACTTAAATAGTTATGATTGGTTATGTTTAACTAAGCTATCTTTATTCTAGTATTTATTACTTTGTAAGTTTAGCATAGGCTGTTTTTGGCTGACTCGCCTTATTCTTATTTAGCTTGTACGGATACTAAAGTAAAAGTAGGCGGCGTCCTTAAGATGTCTGCGGGGTATTCACCTCCAATTTGAAGGGTATATCTGTTTCTGAGGTTTTTACCTAGCTCACTATAATTTCTTCTACTATCTCTGGGATGCCCAAATGGGTTACTATCCACCCATGTTCATACGAACACATTAAGCAGACATAGCCTTGGTCCCGGCGTTCGTAATTAAGTTGAACTCACGAGCGAACAGAGTATGAAAACTCGTTTGTAAATCGACTAGCAGTGGTGTAGCTAGACTCTAGTGGTTTTCCCTAGGGTTTGATGTAACTTCTTGGAGAGCCCTTAGCCCTACTTGCTAACAGGTCACTTATAGTATGATTTTGGTAGGAAGAACAGTAGAAGTTAGTTACTAAAGTTACTAAAACAATGTTAATATATTCATACATAAAGTCATATCATCTGCAGATAGTACTTTTGATAGATATTAACAATACCTATCAAATAACACAAATAATATAAGAAAATGTTATCAATATTGGTCATAAAGAAATATGTTTTGATTTTCTCTACTGTTCTTCCAACCAAAATCAGGGTATAGCAAGGGAAGCCCTAAGACCCTGGTTGTTTCATGTCTCTCGCCGCACCTGGTTGTTGCATGTCTCTTGCCGCACCTGGATGTTTCATGTCTCTTGCCGCACCTGGTTGTTGCATGTCTCTCGCCGCACCTGGTTGTTTCATGTCTCTTGCCGCACCTGGTTGTTTCATGTCTCTTGCCGCACCTGGTTGTTTCATGTCTCTTGCCGCACCTGGTTGTTTCATGTCTCTTGCCGCACCTGGTTGTTTCATGTCTCTTGCCGCACCTGGTTGTTTCATGTCTCTTGCCGCACCTGGTTGTTTCATGTCTCTTGCCGCACCTGGTTGTTTCATGTCTCTTGCCGCACCTGGTTGTTTCATGTCTCTTGCCGCACCTGGTTGTTTCATGTCTCTTGCCGCACCTGGTTGTTTCATGTCTCTTGCCGCACCTGGTTGTTTCATGTCTCTTGCCGCACCTGGATGTTTCATGTCTCTTGCCGCACCTTACGCGCTCCGTTCAACCCCCAGAAATAGCTTATTTTATAACCGTCACCCTTGTCGCCAAATGCAGTTACTGTATTTTGTCTTAGCGTGAAGAGAAGACCTTAAGTCACCTAATTAATAGAGTAGGCTAGTTCTCTGAGGGGTTACATGTAGAACATTGACTTATTTTGAAATGGGTTAGCTCACTGGGCCTATAGCTGTCCAATTAAATAGAAACCTCGTTTGGTAGTCTCTTGCTGCCAACGTATTAATATTATTATATACCAGAGTACTGGATTTGTATTAGTGTATCTATAGCTTTCCGCCTATATATCTGTTAGATCTTACTGACTGCAATCCGATCTATAACCTGACACTCTGTTGAACTAATTGAATAATAAAACTCTGTTTAACATGTTATTTTGGGACTGCATATTTATATTGTACAACCTGTCCTTTATATGTTTCTTGTAACTTGGCCCGCCTCTAGTAAAATAGCTATGGGTTGAAATACAAATATAAGTAATTTAAACAAACGCAATAATTGAGCACAAATCAGTTGTTTAAGTTTATGATGTATGACGCAACGCAGTAAATCGCTATGTTCACTCTTCATTGAGATCGCTTATCTCGGTGGGAGTTTGAGGGGTGGGCGTACCTATGCCCATGAATTTACATATATAACATTTGATCCATTATTATAATATAAACATAAATAATATTGTGTCAACTAATTAATCATAATAGAAATTCTAATAACTCAGGCAAAAATAATTAGATCTTGGGTATGATTTTTTTTAAACACCATTTTTAATCTTTAACAATGAAAAGACACCCGTAAAAACCAAAATAATTGTTCGGTAGAAGATTTTCTTTTCTTTCTATTTATAACCCAGTGATCCGCCATTTTGCAAGATGGCGGACTTAACACAGGTTGGATCGTCAGGACTTTTAATATGTTGTTTAGGAAGCCAATTAAAACAATACTATAAAAAAAACTTAAGAATTGTGTCACCGATAAAGTATATAAAATGTCTAATTCGCCTGCACTAATAGTCTACAATAATAATAGTTCGTATAAGGAGTTTATAGATGTTACATAAAGTTGCATTTTTAGTTCAAATAAACTAGATCAAACTAGAGATTTAAACGGCATTTTTTATATCAATTGTAAACAGATATTTAAAAAAAAAACTAACTCTAGCTGGGCTCGCCCGAATTGCGCCAATTCTCTTAGCTCGGACCCGAATTGCGCCAAGAGCTTAAAAGTGCCCCCCCAGACCGGACCCGAATTGCGCCAATACCCCCCTTCCCAAGACAAGACTCGAATTGCGCCAACTGTGAATATAAGCAAATATTAATACTATGTCTGGCGGTAAGAAGGACACAAGTCAAAAAATATAATTTAGTTAACTATATTTGCTCGAAATCAATCACAATGTATAAAGGTTGAAGGTGATGTTGTCTCTTCTCGCACTCGTCCTTTAGGATTCTCATAGCGTCAATGTAGCAAAAAGCTTAAGAAAATGTTTCGGTGCGTATTCAAAGGTTCCATCCATTCACCCAATTTCATTCTGGCACAAATACTCAAGATTCGAGTGACAAGAAAATATCACGATCTCCTCCTTTTTTTCGTTTCTCAACAAAAAGTTTTCGTCTTGAATAGTTTTTATTTCAATTGAATCTATGGCAAATTGAATTTCTTCGGAAAATTTAGGCAACTTTGGCAGTGTTTTTAGTTTAGTGTGGTTGATGTTATTCCTGATACATTTATTGTCCTTGCGGGTCAATGTTTATATAGTTTTTTTCTGTGTCTGTACCTCTGTGTGGATTAACTTTGAAGGCCTTACTTCAAT
>CABFOV010004161.1:27307-55819 GCA_902141375.1 Timema poppense
CCCCCCCCCCACTCCCTTTTATAAAAAGAAAAAAAGAATAGAATAAATAAACTGTAAGTTTTCATATTGAAATAATTATATTTCTTATAAATGACTGATTATGACCGATCAAGGTAATTTTGGTTACACTTGTAATGTATCTGATTTGACCCTAAAGGATATTTGAAAGCACTGACAATAATCTCGTCCTAATTTTACAAATGTATTTTATTTAATTTAAATAATACAATCTACTATGTGGCGCTTGAAGCACTTCTTCTTCCAATAAGGCACAAGAGCGACTGTCAATGACGTAGGACCAGTAGAGTCAGTATGACAATTTAAAAGTATTAAAAAAATAACTTCCTTTTCTCGAAAGATCGATATGCATTTATAAACGGTAATTTGAGCCAGCTTCCTGTTCTCGAACATTCTAATTCCATCCAGATGTTTTTTTATATTTTATTTTTCTATAGACAAGCTTCTAGAAGCTTCCATGAGTATTAGATATGTACGAAAGATGGGGCAATAGAAGGGCACTAGGAGACCAGTCCTTGATGCACTCGGACTGCAACTCCTGTCCGCGATTCCTACGATCGTGTTATCAGCCGCCTCTCTAAATTGTTACGCTACGCGACATGATAAGTTTTCCGACCATTACAAATAGTGATTATTGAGTAAATAAATAGTATCAAACTTTACAATTTTGTTACTATTCAATACTAAATAAAGTGATTTATATCAGTAACACTTCAATTGGCGTCCAAACGTGGGACTCGTAACGAAACTCTTCAATTGGCGCTCGATCACGGGGCTATAAATACCAATTATATCATCAAAATACCGTACCGCTTTAATTAGTGCTCGATCACGGGGCAATTATCAGCTAATTAAACAGTACCTCTTATATTGGCTCCTAAACGAGGGGGTATTAATTCGTATCTCTACAATTGGCGTCCCAACTTAAGGGCACAAAATACTACGAATCCCCGAGGTAATTAGAGGCGCATCACCGACAATAGCAGCAGGAAGCCGCGCATCACCTACAATGACAGATAAGTCATCAACAGAAACGCAAAACAATTAGTGAAAAATTATTGTATGTCATTTGTGCATTTTGGGGGTGAAACAATATGTTTTTTTTAAATGATTTAAATTGTGGAAAAACAACAATTAAACATGGAAGGGGGAACAGTAACCTTAGTAGAAGAAAGAGTAGTACAGACAATAGATGCAGGTTAATTCCAAATTTTATTTGAGACTATGAGGGAACTAGGATGTAAAATAGATGCAATGAATCAGAAAGTAGATGCAATAAGACAGGGAATAATGGTAGAAATTAATAATGATTTTAAGAAAAAGATCCATTCAAAGATCGAACCAGCTACCCTGATTCAGTTAGAAATTGAACCACATAAAACGATCGAGTCAGAAATCGAGCCAGAGACTACGATGCAAACAGGGATCGAACCAGATACCCTGATTCAGTTATAGATTGAACCACATAAAACGATCGAGTCAGAAATCGAATCAGAGACTACGGTGCAGACAGGGATCGAACCAGAGACTGAAATCCAATTTGAGGTTGAACCTAAAACTACAATTCAATCCAAAAGGTCCTATCAGAGATCAAACCAGAGGCTACGATTTAAAAAGAGTTCGAACCGTAGAAAACAGTCCAGTCTGAAATCGAACCAGAGACTAGGTAAGAAACTAAAAAGGAAAAATCAAGGGTTGTTTTCAATATATCCCACCGAAAGTCTTCGATCCAGGAGGCATTTACAATTTAAAAAAATTTAAATGTCGGATAATTAACAAAAGTTCTTAATTAACATTTTAATTTTAGAAGGGTAAGATTTAAATACAATTATATAACTGAAATTAGCATGTAAATAAATATTATGTAACTGTAACTATTATGAATCGCTATATAATGTGAAATATTCCATCCAATTTTAGCAATGTTAAAAAAAATGTTTAAAATAGAAATTTAAGTAAATTTTCAAAGTACAAATTCAGTAGAAATAATACTTCTTTTGTTAGGGAAGGTTGTGCGTATTTGTAGAAATTGTAAAGTAAACAATTATTAGCAGCAGCAGCAATTAAGGTAGAAATAATCATTTTGTTAAGAAAAGGTAGAGTTAATCCTTCTTTTGTAAAGTGAAAAAGGTTTTTATTATTAACACGAACAATATCTTTCAAGTCTCCAGGTAGTCAACAACATTTATTGCTATCATCATAGTTTCAAAAATAAAATAAACAGGTAGTCAATCATTCTTTGACATGTTTAACATTGACGACATCCTTGTTGGAAAGGTAAGACGATCCACACAGAAAAGGTAGCTCTGATAAAAAAAATTCTTAGCTCATTTCCAGTTAGGCAAACGTAAAGAGTGGAGAAAGGAAGTAAGACAAAAAAAAATGAAAATAATAATGTAACAAGAATTGTGAAACTCCGGGTTCATAGTATATTATGTAAATTTTATCTTTTAACCTTGTAAATGGAATATATTTGATTGTTCGGATAGGTGTGGATAGCAACCCCACTTCCTTAAAGTTCAGGAAAATCCAACTTAGAAAAGTAAATACAATTACTTTATTTTGTTTTTACTAGAAAATACATGTTTAGGGACTATTTTGTCAGCAGGAGGGGGCATGGATGGACCCTTAGAAGCATGCGGGGTAGAACATCGGGTAGAAGGTTAGGTAGGGTTTGGTAAAGTATTTGTCAGCTGGAGAGCACGTGGAATCCTGAAAGCACGCGAGGAGAGATTAAGGTGTAAGTAAATTCTAAGAGGAAGTCATTTTTTTTTTGTTAATTGTAAACTATTGTTTAAGTAATAATTTGAAATAAAATTGTGCTAACAGGGAAATTTTGAGTAAAAAAAAAGTTATATAATCTCAGTTTAAGAGAAAGTTAGGAGGTTGGATATATTAGTAAACGATCTTGGAAATCAGAATAAATATATTTTTCACCAATGACAAATTTGTATGAGTGACAGTCAAAATAAGGATTTTAATATTTATGTGGGGGGTCATTTAAAAAATTTAATTGGTTAAATTTTATAGAGTTTAAGAAGGTATTGGTTAAGTCATTAACGGAATCACAGAGTGAGCTGATGAACTGGAGAGTAAGATTTAAGATATCTAAAGAAATTAATTTAGATATGCACTTGAGTGCTTATAAGGTGAGTGGAAAGGAGAGGCTAAGAGTGTCTTGTTTAAAAGCATTTTTTTTATTTGTAGGAGTTAAGGTGTTTTGGTTGGGGTTGAGGAGTTAAGGTTTATTTAGATATGGTCTTAGCTATGGGAAAGCCATGATCTATATTATGCAATCGTCGCAATGAGTTTAAAGATGACCCGAGGGCATCTAGCAGCGTCGAGGAGTTAAGGTGTATTGGTCGAGGAATTAAGGTGTATTAGTTGAGAAGTTATGATATATTAATGCATGGAATTAGATAGGCAAGCCATGATTAATAATTTCACTTTTCCTGGTGAGTTAACGAACTAACAATGGTCAGATGGGTATTCACAAGCATAGAGCTAGCATAACGCAACCTATAAAAAGTCAGTGGTAATAAATGAGGCAGAGGCCTAAGCTTTCCACTAATAATATGCGATAAATGTCCAATGGTTAGTTCTGGATTACAATTTAAATATATTGAGGAGATTATGAAGAAGTTTAAAAGGGTATTCTGTGATTGCGTGATGGAACGGCCAATACTAATGTATTAACAAGGATAAAGAAAGCTAATTAGGGTTTTGGACCTAATTAGGCTACTATAACAGATTTTTATTATAATTTCATTTCATTTAAATGCCTAAGGCAATTAGGCAACATTCAAAAGGTTGTAATCAATATAGACAGATACAGTTAAAGATTTTTCGCTAATGAGAAATTAATTATTCAATTAGAAGGAGGAAAATGATTTTAAATATTTCATAATGGTGTAATATATGATTTCATATTAACTTCAAGCGTGCCTAATGATTTCAAGATTATCTTCTATACATTTCAGGTATTTTAAACACAATGAGGTTAGGTATCTTCATAAATAAAATTTCGGTAAGGTGATTCAAATGTTCTGTTATTATCCTTTCTCTGCCTGAAACAATGTAATTATATTTTTCTTTTAAGTACTTGGGTTTATTTTTGTCATTTCTTATTTTGTGTTTTTAAGCTAATTATTCAGTAAATGTGTCTAAGTAGTGTCTAAGTAGTGGCTAATATAGCGAATTTGCCCGTCAGGCTTTTAAGAGTATGTGTAGTATTAAGAGTGTTTGTTAAGTATGTCAATATAATAATAATAATAAAAGTGAATCCGTGAAGGATCAATAAAACATAAATAAAAAGTGCAACGAAATGTTTAAACCAATAAATGATTAAAAGACACTTTGATTAGTGATGATTAAATTCAATTTTTTATATATTAAACTTAGATTATTTTATTTCAATTAATTGTAACTATGCTAAACAATTTTATATCTTAATATTTGATTTATCTAATTTCAACTTCTTGATTAACATTTTATATTTTAGTGTTTTATTTATATAACTTCAACTTATTTACATAAAAACTTCATGTAAACTTACAGAAGAGATTACCACTTCAAATATTATCATTCAAGAACAATACTATACAGGGTGTTCCAAAATATTGTAATTTGTGAAACTTAATACAGGGTGTGCGAGAAATGATCATGTTTTTTTTCTTTTTTTTAGCAAAGCGTATCAAAAAGTATACGACTAGTCTCTACTTTTAGATACACTTTGGGGGGTACTGTAATGTACCGGATTTGACCCTAAAGGATATTTGAAAGCATTGACAATAATCTCGTTCTAATTTTACAAACGTATTTTATTTTATTTAAATAATACAATCTATTATGTGGCACTTGAAGAACTTCTTCTCCCAAGAAGGCACAAGAGCGACTGTCAATGACGTAGGACCAGTAGAGTCAGTATGACAATTTAAAAGTCTTAAAATATAACTTTCTCTTCTCGAAAGATCAATATGCATTTATATACGGTAATTTGAGCCATCTTCCTGTTCTAGAACATTCTACTTCCATCCAGATGTTTTTTATATTTTATTTTATTTTTCTATAGATAAGCTTCTAGAAGCTTCCACGAGAATTAGATATATACGAAAGATGGAGCAATAGAAGGGCACTAGGAGACCAGTCCTTGATGCACTCTGACTGCAACTCCTGTCCGCGATTTCTACGATCGTGTTATCAGCCGCCTCTCTAAATTGTTACGCTACGCGACATGATCAGTTTTCCGACCATTACAAATAGTGATTATTGAATAAATAAATAGTATCAAACTTTACAATTGTGTTATTTTTCAACAATAAATAAATTGATTTATATCAGTAACAATTATACACGTAACAAATGGTGTCCCAAACGTAGAGACATTATTCAAGAACTCTTCAATTGGCGCTCGATCACGGGGCTATAAATACCAATTATATCATCAAAGTACCGTACCGCTTTAATTAGTGCTCGATCACGGGGCATTTATCAGCTAATTAAACAGTACCTCTTCAATTGGTTCCCAAACGAAGGGGCGTTAAACTGTATCTCTTCAAATGGCGCCTAGCCATGGGGCATTTAAATAACTTTAATCACAAAATTCAGTAGCTTTACACACTCGTATTTTATTTGAAATAACTTTATGAGTTTAGAAGACTCAACGATCGACTTTTAATGACAATCTAGTTTCCTTAAACATTCGACTGAAAACACGAGATCGACCGGTCAATCGTGATCGACCTGTTGCCGAACCTGGATCTATAGTAAGATTCTGATAGGAAGAAGAGTAGAAGTTAGTTACTAAAGTTACTAAAACAATTTTAATATATTCATACATCAAGTCATGTTATATGCAGCTGTGACTTTTGATATATATTAATATCTATAAAATAACACTAATAATATGATGAAATATTACCAATGTTGGCCGCAAACTAATATGTTTGAATTTTCTCTACTGTTCTTCCAACCAAAATCAAGGTATAGAATATAGCTATGAGGAGGGTATTTTATAATAAATGAACAACCATAAGTATGGAGAAAGGGTGCGAAATTGAAACTCATGTGTGGAAAATCCTCATGGTCCATTTATAAGGTATTGGCTATCTCCTTAGTCATATCGCCCAACACGTCAGATCATATTATTTGCCCGATTAGGTACCGATATAGGCTGCCTGCGACTCCTACTATCCGACCTAAGGAAAG
Source organism: Timema poppense (assembly GCA_902141375.1). NCBI lineage: Eukaryota > Metazoa > Arthropoda > Insecta > Phasmatodea > Timematidae > Timema > Timema poppense. Next base: position 33,533 of record CABFOV010004161.1, read on the forward strand.
AGGATAGTAATAATAGATTTTAAAATAAGAATTATAATGGAGACGATGGGAAATAAGTACGTGATAAATACTTTAAGAGTCATCAGTCTAAGGATCAAACCCAGACCTTCTGGGTCAGTGGACACCAAAATTAACTGTGTCATCAATCCTATCAGCCACAATAACCATTCTTAATAATTGTTTATACCTTAAAAAACACATTAAAGAGCATACAGCTCTTATAAATATAATACGTGTTCTATTTGAACAACAAAGTAGAATTAAAACTAAGAAGATTATTTTTGCAATTGACTTTTATCCCGTAAATGAAACATGTATGACAAATTAAAACTTATACTTAGCATGTAAGATTGTTCAAACGCTTTAAGAACAAGTTATATAGGCTATACTAATTAGATGCTAAAGTCAAAACTGAGGCAGTATCTTTTTATTGACTTACAATACGTGATTGTAATATGCAGGGAAAATTTAAACTTCCAACCAATTGAGAGGTTTGTTAAAACACGTAAATAAATCAGCTAAATTAAAGTTTTACAATGGTAGAGTTTAGCAGAATCCCATTAGTTTTAGTTTGAACTATGTATAAATATATACAAGTGTGATGTTTCTAAAGGAATCAGCTTAGCTACTAACTTGAAAACGACCTGATAGTTATTTTACTAGCCAATGAAGACTGTGATAGCTTTAATAAACGTTTGGCCTACTAGTATATTTACTTTTTACCCGTGATCCACATCTTACTAACTATCCGGGATGGCCGTATTGTTACAATAATGCAGCAGAAATAAGGACGGGAAAGGAAATTGGGGAAACCAGTGAATAAAAACCACCTTAGTTAACCAAACCAGAATCCAAGATTCAACCTCCCGATGACGAACAAACTAGACACAACGAGACTGATATATTTGTCAGGGTTTCAATCCGGTGCGGGTGATATATTTTAGACCACATTGATTAGGATAAACTGTTATCTCTTTTGTGTAGGTCTATATTTTAGGTGTGATCTAGTACTTGAACAAAAAAGGGTTGGTTTAGAAAACTAAACAAACTTGAGGTGTTTTTTTTTACAGAAGCACATTATTTTCAAAACGTATTTGAATAACCCCATTGTTCCTGAAAGAATAAGGAGACTTGGCAAATCTAAAAGTGTTCGTAGCAATGTGGCCTATAAATTATCTGATTCAAAAGCAAGATTAGTAGACTAAATTTACGAAAATTCGTATCATCAACTTAACCAGGCGACAAAATATAGCCAATTTATAGTCAATTTTGACAAACTAAAGAAAATTACAATGAGTTTTTACCGGTTTCCAATATCCTAGTAACTGTGTACTCTCTACAAATGATAAAAGTTTTGCCAAATTCAGATAAGATTTAATTGTTCTACTTTAATTTATTTTATTAATATTAAAATGAAAACTATATATTAACGAGCGTCACGCTCAATGTCAATCTTCGTAAGCTATCTCAGGTAAGTTTACAGAAAAATTAAATTTATAAATGAGCTTATTTTTTTTTAGCGTGAACCTTAGTATAAGAAATAAAGACATGCCCAATTGTTTGCTTTTAGTAGATTAATATTAACATATGTTGTGTTTAAAGGTGCTACATGATTCTTAAGAAAATAAAACATACTAAACCCGTACAGAAACGAAATTAACCCACTTAATAATTTGTATTTTATCTGAGTGTAATAGAATAAACGTTAGGCCTGTGGACTAGAAGTTACCATCGCTAGATAACGACGTTATAAATGATACAGAACAAACGTGAAATAATTTCCCAAACAGTGAGAAATAACCATTGGTGGCGGGAATTATTGTTCTTGATCGTCGTTATTTATTAGTCCCTGGCGGGGATATAGCTCTGTGCTATCCTAGTCGTTACTGAAGATAACAAGCTAACGTTGCCACCAAACTATGAAAAATAACTGCACATTTTGGAGAGAGGAAAGAACGGGAAGGAGCAGTCTACCGGAAGACTTCTGGGACAGACAGACGGAAATAGTGAGGTTATTTAAGAAATGCTTTGTTATTTAGAAATATGTTTATGCTAAAATAGAGGTGACATGTATCAACAAGGGAGAATAAAAAATCAGCCATTTAAATGTCATATTTTAAAAACAAAAATCATGTTAAATTGAAATGAGGTCATTTTCAACAACGTTTATCTAGAAATGTTGCAGCTTGAAGATAAAAGTAAATGGTAAGATAGATTTATCTTTCTCAAACAGATAGACTCAATTTATAGTGAAATCATTACAAATTCTAACAAGACTTAAGTTTGTTTTAGTTATTTTAAAGGTTCATAATTGCCATTTACATATAAAAAAGTAGTGTAAGGATATTTCCCTTCAAATTAGCGCCCCCTTTAAGCCACGAAGTCGGGCGAAAAAAAAACCCAGACGCAAGACCCATAAGAAAATCAACGGAGTAATTCTATGATAAAAATGATCCCCTTACCAACTACTAGAATAAAGCGATAAATGTCTGGCAAGAAAGCGTGCATAGAATTTTATCACAATGTTGTACAGCACATAATTGAGTACATACCATGATGGTTTACTAATATAGTTTAGAACAAATTAAGTTATTTATTTATTGTCTTTAATTTGCAACATTTTGGCGAAGTTAAAGCTAGTTTGCCTTGTCTTACAACTAACCAATTAACCTAAACACGCTTATAATAACAATAGTGAATATAAAAAGAAGGTGTAAAATTTTAAATATAATCGTTAGATTACCTTATCCATTCTTTCATTCGTTAATTAAATTTTTTCATTTAAAAATATGTTTTAGCAAATAAAAAAACATACCCACTTTGAATTTAAAAAAGCAGTGTCCGTTATTGTCTTATTAATTATTTTCATACTGGTAACTTGTTTTCATATTTTGTACTAATATGTACTAAAAAGTGATGATACAAATTAAATGTTGCCAAACAATTTCATTTCCACAATATTTGTTATAAGATAATGGGGGTGAACGAATACTTTCCGTAATTATTTTACCATTGATATCCCTATCTAAAAGTATGCAGTTACCGCTCTGTGTGTGTGGTTGTTTTTTTACACACACGATGCATTAAACTAAGTACAGAAACAAAACAACAACGTTAGTAACAATAAAGTCTAGCTTTACGATATTATCCTCGGTGTATAGCCGCCAGTCCTCATTATTGCCGTAGGCTTCACGCCTTATTCTTTTCATAACGGTGGAGGGGGAGGGGGTTACAGCTAGCGTTTATATGTTCAGACTTCATCATATTATATGACTTAAACCTTGAATAATGAGGACACCTTTCGGGAAAAAAAATATCAGCAACATGAGCATGGAAAAATAATCTTTTTTTTATTATGTTGCCCAAGAAGGGAATTTTATTTTTGTCAGGTTGTTACAAGGAAGCCAACGTTATTAAAACATGTCGTACTATGAGCTTGTAATGCTAACCTGTTGGAACGAAACCTGACGAGCGTGGATATTCTAGCCGGGGCTTGTCGTTATATATTCATATCTCGGCACAATTTAATCACACTAGATCGATAGAGTGTATAAAACGGTTAGAGTTATTTAAATTTTAACTAGATATAGTTTTGTATCCAGTATGATCTGCTAAGAGTATTTGGTATCACCTACTGAACTAATCAGACATTGCATTGCACTAGATCACCGTTGACGGAGAGGTCGGGGTTTGAATCTGTGCCATGAGCACAAGGGGTGAGTGTCCACATCTCTCTTATCGAGAGTGCACTTCCTTTAAAGAAACGATCCCCATTCCACACCCTAGACTAAGATGTTAATAAACTTGGTATTAACGTAGGTTACTAATAAATAAATGTTACGGTGCATCACACAGACATTCTCACACCTTCGCTTAAAGGGAGAGATTTATTTAAAGCTCGTAGGATATGTGAAACAAACAAATATAAATTTTTGCAGAATCATAATGGAAAAAAAAAGAGCATCACATTCTACCAGAGAACATAGATTAAATAATATAAACGGTTTGAGAAACAATGAGAAAGGTAGAACATCGCTGTCCACCAAAGAGCATAACAATCAATTTATCAAAATATACATGTATATAGATATATATATATATATATAATTATATGATTATATCCAGGAAACTATTGAGTATATAAGAATATATTGTAATTAAAATATGTTTATTTTGAATAGTCCTAAATGTTATCGATGATAAGTTATTGAGTATATTAATGAGTTTCGAAGTTATGATCCAAATTGGAGATTCCCGCTTATGTTTAATACCCTAAAGTCGTTTTCACGGAAAAAATGAGAATAACCCTTTTGTTTGTAGTGTTAAACACTACCTAGAAATGAAGTTTAATAAAAACCGTTGGAATAGTTCATAAAATATAATTTAGTTGTAAATTGAATAGGATTTGATATAATTGAAAATAAATATGTAGTAGGTGAACAGTACGTAGGAAAGAGTAATAACATTTTGAGTAATATTATAAGCAATACATTACATAATTATGAACACATTGGCTCTATAATATAATTATGTATAACATTGTGAACATTACATTTAAGATTAAAAAATTAAGAAGAAAAATTACAGCAGGTAAATAATGAATCTAAGAATACTTAGTAATTTAAAATATGAGATGTTACACTAAATAAAATGTAAGACTATATAATGTATAAAATTTTGATTGTTTGTATCAAGTCAAAGTTGAATGATGCTGAAAATTCTATAAGTCTAGTAGAAAGGGGAAATGAATATTTTCACAAATTTATGTGAATTGAAAAATGAAGTTAAGATTTTTTTTTCCCTAGTTATTGTTTTCTTATCTGATTTTGATCTCTAGCGCCTTGATAATGGCTGCTTTCTCTGAACAATTATTTATATTAGTTTCGATGCTCACCGGCATCATCCTCAGGGCTTTCATGAAAGAGATCATGTAAAAATGAAGAGCACCTAACCTAAACCCACCCTTTACTCCTTTGGAGCTAAGAACTTTTTGGGAGGTGGCCTGGTGGTCTAGGGGTAAGGTGTCAGACTTCTATGCTGGCGGCCGGGGTTCAATCCTCGGTCCCGGCAAAGATTTATCTGATTACCAAACCCTTCCTTCACCTCTGACAAGACATCTTGTGAATGTGGAGAATGCCAGGCCTCCACCGTGGTTCGGATTCCACGTTAAACTGTAGGTCCTCCATTTCATCTCACAATCACTCTACCATTACACATTAGCGTAAGTGCGTACAACCCGAACGGGTAGTAAGACGCGGTGCTAATAATAATAATAACAACTTTTTGGGTCATTATCGAGAAAATTATAATCTTACTCCATAACTCTTAATTATCATATTTTGTTCTATCATCTCTATTTTTTCACAAACATTTCTATATAAACCCATGATAATTAAAATATATAATACATTTTAACTTCCATCCACTATGCTGTTATACATTCATTATCTCTGACTTTATTCTAGTGAGTAATAAATACTATATTTTGAACAATATACCATTTTTACTTTCTCGCTATTTTATCGCTTTCTTACAGGTAGAAAACGTATTGTGATCATCAAAAAAATCGAACGCTAGATTTTGACGAATCTCGACGTTTCATGGCTCCCCGAATCCAAAAAAAAGTAGTCTATGAAGTTCCGTCTGTCTGTACCTCCAACTAGAGCCTAAACTATTTTACCTATCGGGCTAAGACTTGGTATCTGACCCTAAAATTAAGCGTAGTTTACTGAAGAGAAACAAGAGAAATAATCGATTTTCTTAAAATCGGATATAATTATTTTGATTAAAATTCATTTCTAAGCATTCTATAAACAAAATGGTTATTTTAATTTTTTCGGAAAAATTACTTTAAGGGTTCCGGTGTGATGAGTAAATTCTCATTTTTATCACATCTCCAAAATTATTTGAGATATGAAATTACTTATCATTGCAAATAGGTAGATCTATTTTTGATATAAATATTTTATTTTAAACATATTCTTATAAAAACAATTATTTTCAAGCTGAACTTTATATTTATTTATATATATTTATATATTTATATATTTATATATATATATTAACTTTTCTATCACTTAAGTTCAATTATTTCTACCGTTAAAAAAAATCTAAAAATCAACGATTTTTGTATATATATAGCTGTATATAGTAATAGTAATAATAATAATTGATGTATACATATACCCAACAAATGAGCTAAAATATAACTTTTGACGTGCACTTTATGAACACAACACAAACTACTTAAAAACTAAACCAACTAGAAACAACCACCAACTATTATATGTGATATTCTGTAAATTGAAAAATGACACCTGGACACGGGGATCGAACCCGGGACCTTCGGCTTGGTACGCCAATGCTCTTACCACTTAGCTATCCAGGATTCGTCCCGTGCCCATGGTCAATCTTCACTCATAGTTTAAGGCAGAGTCCAAGATGGACGTGCGGAAGTCGTCAGCTTATAAACATGTGATTATATAAGATCACAGCCATCAGACAACGCAGCCATTAGCGAACTGGTAAAAAACGATGACTCTTAAAATTAGCTATATGTATAATATAATGTATAGTAAAATTGGTGTGTGTAGGGTTAAAACTAGATCCGATGCACGCCACTCCTAAGGATTACACTTATGGAAAATTAAAAAAACTTTTCTCGGCTAACTCTGACGGTGGCAAACTCGAGACCACTAGGTGTGCTCGGGAACTTTTCTGGACGATGTTATATTATTTTTAATGAAACTACCTACAACACTGGTGCGATCGAAAACTCTAAGAGAGTTGGAGAAAATACATAGAATATTTACTAACATAACAACTGAGATAATAATTTTAGTTTCAATTTCCTTTATTATAGTGCTGGCCAAGAGTCGTGAGACCTATGAAAGGACAGTACTTTACAAATAGGCTTACGTATAATTACATAAGAGAATAATATCAACAATCGTACTGAGGCCCGAGAAGGGATATGAATACCTACAAGATCCAGGGCAAATTTACAAGAAATGTTGCTATTGAAAATAGTAAAAACAAAAAGAGTATCACAATAAATTCTACGAGAGAAAAGAGTTTGGAGCCCTAAGAGGTTTAGAATTCGGTCAGTCATAATAAATCTAGCTAGTAAAGAATCTAAAATAGCACGCAGTAACAAATTTCCTTTGGGCGATAGAAATAACAATAAAATATAAATATTTGCTCTATATGGCGTGTATTTATAATAGAGGCGAATAATATTCAAAGTTACCATCTATAATATTTTTATATGCCATATAGGTCAAAGATAAGTATTATTTGAAAAGTGTAAAATAATGTACAATGTATATTAGATGAGTTAAGCTCGTTAAGTAACATGTGGACTTTCTGGAGAGTAATAAAATATATAATCAATTTGGTATATGTTCATTCTAGAAATTTTAATAATTTCTTGTGTTGGATTATGGAGATATAAACTATACATTTGTCAAATCTCACCAAGAAAAAGAATAATGTTCATGATTATTCCTTCTAATATATCGGTTAAAGATTTGTTTCTTCTTTATAGTCGAAATATTGAATTTCTCTCAATCAAAAACATACAAAGGTTGAGTACTAGGTTTCTAGCTCATTTTGGATATATTTTTAATTAATTTTACTATAAAAAGTATTAAATTCTAAATTTTGTTGGTGAGCACGAACATCTATTTCATTCGGAAGGTTTCCGAACGCTACGAAGAAAACTTTAATTTTTGTTTAAAAAATTATTTCAGAACAATTATTCAAATTATGTTCCATTAACCTAATACATTAAGAACATGGTAACAATGGCTAACAAAGTTTGACCTAAGCTCGAAATAACTTTGACAATATTAAAATATTATGAAAAGGTCAGAAATAATACATTTAAAATAGGGTTTAAATTCACTATTGCATTGCATTACTGTCAAACTCAACCATTTGAATAAAATAAATCTACTTTTTCATGCGTCTTCTCTGTGTGTGGAATCACTCTGTCCAAATGTAGCTATGGCCGACCATGAAAATGAAAAATAAGAACTCGGCAGATAACGTCAAAGAGGTAAGTAAGTGTTCTCCCACATTTCAAAATTCATTACTATTTAAATTATTTTAAATGCTGTATGATCTTCCCTTCGTATTATTGTGAATGAACACAAAATGTAGCTGAAATGCACGACAACATAACGCATTATGTTGTGGACGAATTTCGAAGCCCATTTTAATTCAACAAAAATAATAAATTGTAAAATATTGCTGCAAATTATATAATTAAAAGGAAAAGTATAGTAGGGTAGAAAAAACACCATAGGGTACTTGGACTAAAGATCAAGATAGTCGTGTCTGATTTTTTGGTGACGGTGAGGTCAGCGTTCGAATCCCAGTAGGATGTTTTGAGGATGTAAAGAAATATAGTTTTCTACTTTCCCTTTAGGTAAATGCTGATATATTTCCTCTTAAGGAGGCTTTCCTCACCACTTTCCCCATCAGTGTAGCTAAGTGTAAAAAGCCCGGACGACTAGTAAGACGTGGTGCAAAAACAACTTGTGACCCACCCTGTATTTACTACGAAACGTAAAAGTTACAGCCCATCCCCCAACGATCCACCCCTCCTCTAAAAACGACATGCTTACCCAGGAACTAGGTCACATGCAATGCAAACCTTCCCCTATCACTCTTCCCCACCCTTCAATGATCCCCTCCCCCCTCTGTCACCCCTATTACAGACACACGTGCACACATTACTCGTCAACTCATCATAAAATCAATACGTTTGGTTTGTCTCACCCACGTAGCTTTATAACATTGTTTTAATTTAGCTCGTTCTTCAGGGCAAGATGTCTCGCGATTGTCTTGCAGGTGACCTGGCAGTCTAGGGGTAAGGAGTCAGACTTCTGTGCTGGCGGTCGGGGTTCAATCCCCGGTCCCGGCAAAGATTTATTTGATTACCAAACCCTTCCTTCACCTCTGACAAGACATCTTGTGAATGTGAGGAATGCCAGGCCTCCACCGTGGTTCGGATTCCACGTTAAACTGTAGGTCCTTCATTTCATCTCACAATCACCCTACCATTACACACTAGCGTAAGTGCATTTAACCCGAACGGGTATTAAGACGCGGTGCTAATAATAATAATAATAATAATAATAATAATAATAATAATAATAATAATAATAATAATAATAATAATAATAATAATTGTCTTGCACATGACTCATGAGTAACTTCTTTGGAATCATCAAGGTTGCCCCAAAGATCGAATCTCAATACTTGACCGAATAAGGCACCTATATACCTATTATAACTAGAAAGCTGAGATACCCAGATTGCTGAGCATGTGGACTAAACGTAAAGCTCATCTAGTCTGGTTTTCCAGTAATGGAGGGGTCAAATGTTCAAATTACGGTCAAGTGTACTAAAAAAACAGTTTCCCACTCTTACTCCAATCAAGTGTGGTTCCATTTCTTATAAATTCTGCTGTTCTAATTCCTACCCCATGAAGATATCCCAGACGGGCACTAGGACGCGGCGCGCGCATACATACCCAAACTGGTATAAGGGTGCAAGTTTACGTGAGCGGACACGTCAAAGCTGAGTTTATGTATAAAACCGAAACTTAGAAATATGATCGACAGTACAAGATTCTATATACAGCAGTTTTTAATCAAATCAAATGAAACGTTAATTAAAGGTTTAAGCTGTTTATAAATTATTCATTTCAGACAAATGTAACGTTGAAACAGCAGAGAGAAATGATCAAAATATAATATGTATTAAGAGATAACTGACAGATGTAGTTAATATATATATATATATATATATATGGAACGGTGTGAGACTTCCACTCTCTTTTATCTTAAAATAGAGATAGTTACAAAGATTTGAGAAACAAAAAAATAATAGGCTTACAAATTGTTGAAGAAACACTTCACTAAATAGCATAAAATAATTAGATAATAGAAATACTGAGAAAGGAGGAACATCTTGGCCCATCAAAGAGTATAATAATAAATTTCAAATACATGAAAAGATATATATATATATATATATATATATAGAGAAGAGCACAGGAACTATTGGTTCTATAAAAATATATTTCAGATTACACCTTTTTTATTTTTAATACTAGACTTACTAAGTGTATACATTGTTAGCTATTTTATATCTCAAATTGTTACGGAGATATGATCAAAGTTGAGTAGTTCTAGTTATGTAAAATACTCTCAAAGTCATGTTCATGGGAAAATTATTTCTGCCATTTTGTTTTTAATGTTAAACAGTTTATAGATACTAAATGTAATCAAACTCGTATGAGCTGATTTCGAAAAATTAGGTGGTTTTTTTTTCAACTTTGATATTTTCCAAAACTCCTCGAAGGAACCTTATAAAAATCCTCGATACCAAGATTTAGCCTGATCGGTGAGCTAGTTTCGGCTGTAGGCCGGAATACAGACACATTGACAAACAAAGAGCAAAGCGAAAACCATTTTTCTGTTTCAGGGGGTCATGAAACGTCGAAAGTTATAAAATATCGAGTTAAATTTTCTTGACAAGCATAATACTTCTCTCTATGAGGGGTTAAGAGAAAGTAAATAATAAAACCCAAACCACGTGAAAAAAAACCATAAATTAAATAAATAAAAGAGTTTGTGCAACGCGAGTTTAAGATATTATTTAAAAATAATGGTGAGGTAGATTGTTTTAAAATAAATGCACTTTATTCGTGTGGGCATCCGTCCGAGATTCAACATCGACCTAACCGTCGCAGGCAAGTTCGTATATTGTAAGCATGCCGCCTTAAGACCACGTGGCCAGCAGCGCGGGTGCAACATTTTACAGCTTGGGCTCATTTTGAGAAATGTAACACAAAGATGTAGTAGCCGAGCAATCATATGGATCAAAAGCCTTTTAAACTATACCTGGAGTGCTAAGGCCTATGCGTTTCGATGTTAGCGCGGGTTGGCTCGTTAATGTGAAACTACACTAAGTGTTCAAATATTTTCACTTTTAAAACATTTCATTAATCTGGCCGTTCATTTAAGCTGATACTAAAATCATAATAACGATCCAAACACTAGTCGTAACACATTTAGGCTGCTAAATAGATTAGAATAGCATCTTTATAAATCGCCATACTACACGCCTAGATTGAATTATGTAGGTATTAAATGAGCACAATGTTTTTGCGTGAAACAAATCTTACAAAAACCTGCTGACAGCCCTGTATTATTTGACTGTGTCTTACTACCAGTTTGAGTGTTCCACATTTAACTATAATAGTGAGATCAGGACGAGTAGGAAATAATTTAGAGGAAATATACCCACATCTGCGTGAAGGGTGAGTGGTTAAACACTTGAGGAAAGCATTTCCTCAGTACACCCGACCTCTTCGACATTTACAAACCAGACTAAACGAGAGTAGCGTTTATTCTATGTGCCACCGATATGTGTGTCGTCGACTCGATAGATCCGGAAATAAAGTGGGCGAGGATAAGAGTGGCAAGTGGGAGAATTTCGAGCTCTCTTTTCTCCGCGCATTAACCCAAATCTGCCTTCTATCTAGCAACAAACTAGAAATGAGAAGTTCATAGTGGATTATTTTATTCCTAATATAATAGTCGAGCAGACCACCAAGGATTATTTTGGCGAGCGTGGGGTTTGACGGTCGCCCGGGACTACTTTACCGGGGCATCAGTCCCGGAGCTGTGGCGAGAGTGAAAGAGAAAAGGGGGGAGGGGCTGATGGGAGGATAATGTCTCGCGGCGCAGCGCTGAGGTCTCCGGGACGGCACTGGCCCGTCTTTCATTTAATATCAACGACAATCCCCGCCTGTCCCAAGAGAGAGGGAGGACATTTGAGGTCATACTGCTCATCCATCTCTCTCTCTCTCTCTCTCACACACAAACACACACACACGCGTCTCCAAGATCAGTAATACCACAAAGCATCATCAAACAACACAATCATCCCCTGCAAACATCGTATAACTCAGTGGCGGGACCACATTTTTAGGACAGAGAATAGCTTGTTAACTAAGTTTTATTTTGCTACTTTTCCACCGGGTATTACTGCCCATTCGGATTATCTGCATAGCTACACAAAAATAATAATGATGGAGAAGGTATAATTTAGTATAGTTGTAGTGAAGGCGGGAAACAATTTATGAAAGCCCGCCCTTAGCCCGCACGGACGAGGATTCATATCAAAACCTTCACATCCCCAGAAAACCAGACTAAGTTCACCTGTGCAAATGTTAACTACGTAACAAGCCACATTATATGTTTGGTATTGATATCCATCTTACTGCCAACTCGGACTATCCAAAACGTACAATCAATAATGTAAGGATAGAGGAAAAGATTATCTGCGCTAGGGGTCGCATTCTCTACTAATGTATTGGAATTCCATTGACGGAAGATCGGGATGATTAACCCTAAATTGTTTCCCACTATCCCTCCATAAAAATGCGGGTATATTTGCTAAAAATTCTACCTCCCTCACTCCAAGCCCTCAAGTGTAAATATGCGGATAGTCCAAATGGATATCAATAAACTCTGCAATAAGAAATAAGGAAAAGGTGGACAGAATTTAAAAAAATGCACCTTTGAATTTACAAAAATAGCTTGTGGACGAGTCCTCTCGCCCTCTATACCCCCCTGCCTTCTAGATTCTAAACACATACTTAAGTGTCAGAATCAAACAGGCTAGCGCTGAGCTAACTCTGCCGGTTGAGTTTTGTTGTCAAAATTACTGTCTAGTTTAATTTTAGGTTTTATTATAGAGGGAATAAAATGATCTTATTGAAGGGGGAAAAAAACTGTCCTTGAATAAATTTATGATAAAAGCCTTTCAATTCAAGACTAGTAAATCTCTCTGACGATACATAATTTTTTAGTGAAGGAGGTGTACGTATCAGTCGGTAGTCACGCAATCTAAGGTGTCTAAATCGCAATATATTGAACTTATGGTGATGTGGTGGTCTAAGTTCACACTGGTGCACTTGGGGAAAGATTTACAAACGATCTACCTAAAAGGTAGGGATGAGAAAAATAATAAATAAGCAATCTAAGGTGTCTAAATCGCAATATATTGAACTTATGGTGATGTGGTGGTCTAAGTTGACACTGGTGCACTTGGGGAAAGATTTACAAACGATCTACCTAAAAGGTAGGGATGAGAAAAATAATAAATAGTAAAAATACACCCGAAAAAAGCGTGGAGAAATAATATAAATATACAGGTTAAAATGCAATTGGCCGAGATTCGAACCTCCAACCCCTATTCAATCGGCAATACAGTATACGCATTATACCCTACAATCCCCAATGCAGGTCAAATTTTGTATAAGATTAATAAATATAATTTTAAAAGATCAAGTAATTCATTCCTCCCTTTTATTAGATTTAAAAAGGCATGTGCCGTGTTTCTATTGTAAAGCAAGCTAGTGCTACACCTCTTTATAATCCTCTGGGACTGGTCTATATTAAATAGAGAGGGGTACAAGAAAGCATACCGATCGACGCGTTTAATTCCTAGTAAGTCCCACAAGATATTTTCCTTCACAGGAAACTTTATTTTATTTTATTCCGTTCAATAGAAGCTGATTCCTGCTTATAGTGCTTTCTGATTTTGTATTCAAAAAGGATTAACTCAAAAAAAGTTTTAAGGAAGTAAAATATAAAAAGATCTATAGATCAAGTGAGGCGGTATAAAAGAAATCACATACAGTAGTTCCACGGTTTCTTTGGTGCTGACCGACAGCTCACAGCTGACTTCTGACCGTCAGAAGTGACAGCTGCTAAACACATGTTTTTGCAGATCATATGGTTCGGCGTAGGGATACATAATTTGGTCTAGCAATCTAAGGTGTCTAAATCGCAATATATTGAACTTATGGTGATGTGGTGGTCTAAGTTGACACTGGTGCACTTGGGGAAAGATTTACAAACGATCTACCTAAAAGGTAGGGATGAGAAAAATAATAAATAGTAAAAATACACCCGAAAAAAGCGTGGAGAAATAATATAAATATACAGGTTAAAATGCAATTGGCCGAGATTCGAACCTCCAACCCCTATTCAATCGGCAATACAGTATACGCATTATACCCTACAATCCCCAATGCAGGTCAAATTTTGTATAAGATTAATAAATATAATTTTAAAAGATCAAGTAATTCATTCCTCCCTTTTATTAGATTTAAAAAGGCATGTGCCGTGTTTCTATTGTAAAGCAAGCTAGTGCTACACCTCTTTATAATCCTCTGGGACTGGTCTATATTAAATAGAGAGGGGTACAAGAAAGCATACCGATCGACGCGTTTAATTCCTAGTAAGTCCCACAAGATATTTTCCTTCACAGGAAACTTTATTTTATTTTATTCCGTTCAATAGAAGCTGATTCCTGCTTATAGTGCTTTCTGATTTTGTATTCAAAAAGGATTAACTCAAAAAAAGTTTTAAGGAAGTAAAATATAAAAAGATCTATAGATCAAGTGAGGCGGTATAAAAGAAATCACATACAGTAGTTCCACGGTTTCTTTGGTGCTGACCGACAGCTCACAGCTGACTTCTGACCGTCAGAAGTGACAGCTGCTAAACACATGTTTTTGCAGATCATATGGTTCGGCGTAGGGATACATAATTTGGTCTGGTAACTTTTCAAAGCTGTCAGTCAGCACCAAAGAAGCCATGGGCCTACTGTACATGTATTTATATACTGTAAATAACTTAGCACGTGTAAAAACAATATTCTGGTTTATTTTAAAGAATTAAATAGTTTTTATGTATAGCATATTAGAAGAGAGTAATAACGTTGTTAATGTATTGTTGGTCTATATTTAAGACTGGCGGTTTGCTTTGACCCGTTATTCGCACGGTTCAACAACACCAAAACCATATCAAATTAAAACGTTAAATATCCGACTATCCACTTTTTGGTAGTTCCTCGTTACGATCCTGAATTAACTATGGCAATCACAAACCAACCAAAGTAATTAATAAACTAAATATTTAACACAAAATATTAACTTGTTTACAAACTGGGTGCACAAACAAATGAAGTTGCCCTCGATGGCTTTGGGGTAAAGTGTTTGCCTCAGGACCCAGTGTCCGTGGGTTCGAACCGAGCCGGGGTCGATGGATTTTACCTTGAGCGATAAAAATCCGTAGCACAACTTCCTTCGGAGGGGAAGCAAAGCAATCGGTCCCATGTTGATTGTGGCATGTAAAATAACCCTGAAAGGTATGTGAACATACCTTTCTCGGCAAAATTGGCAGGCCCTTTCGCTCTCGCTCACAGAAACTATCGTGTACTGATATAATCAGTCTGTTAAGAAACAGCACGTTAAATACCTCAAATAAATAATACATAAAAATAAAAAACGCAACCTATTAACAACGCAATATTTACCCAAGCACTATCAAGATCATCACAGTTCACCAAAGAGAATGATTAACATCCTCTGCTACAAAAACATATTGAATAATAAATATCATGGTTTCTCAAACTACATACCTTTTCAACGAGCTATGTTAGAAGAAGTCCTTTATTTTAAATATTATGTCGTGCCTAAACAGGCGCTAGAGTATCCATTAATATTTAGCTATGTACTCGCAACGCTAAGAATCCCCTTTAAGATAATATTTACTTTTGGTGGGATTTTTTTTTCGTCTGCATATGTAAAATTAAAACTATCTACCGTAGCGAAAACTTTTTTTTATATAAGTCTAATGTAAACCCTAATGTAAAATTCCTCACTTGCCAACTTTTATGTTATTTTGATTAATTTTCCAAGTTGAAATCTTCTTACACACTGTAAGGTTGATTTTCTAATGGATTTGGAGAGATTTCTAGCTACTCTCGCTCAACCCGTTCCTTCCAGCCCTTTGAATTTCCTCATCACAATGGTGAAATTTTAACACTTTTTTGGTTATCAGATATGGTTCTTTTATGTGCCTGCAAAATTTCTATTTTTAACAACAATAAAAATAGTTGTATCAACTTCGAGCAATTACATATCTCGGTTTTCAATTTTGAAATTCTATTTATTCATACATCATTCTTTTCTGTTAAGGTGTATTTACCTACAGGTCAAATTTCAATTTTATCCCAAGCCAAGATTTTTTTATATTAGTTTAGTAAATTGTGAGATATACCTTTCTTAGAACCGATTTCAAATTTTCATTATTATTATTATTATTATTATTATTATTATTATTTGGGACCGTAATATTAACTGCTTGAAAGTATTACCATTTGCTAACACTATTGGAAATGTTTTTATTTATTTATTTTTTCTTTTCTAGCTCTCCTTCAACACCAATTGTGATTTAAAAATAAAAATAAAAATTATAATTTTCTATTTATCTGAGGTATTTTATTTTATGTCATACCGAAAAATTGTGCTTTCTATAATTTTGAAAATTTTCTCTTTTCCACTTCACCTCTACACCTTACAATTTTAATTTCAAATTTTAAAAATGTTTTGTGTTTGAGTTGATCTCTTTACCATCTTGCCAAATTTCAATCTTTTATCACACAGATAAGGGGTTGATAAATTTAATTTTTGAAATCCACAGCCATTACCGTTTTCGGTAACCCCATTTAATTTTTTAGTTTTCAGACTTTTCTAAGTATGTTCAAATAATCATTCCAGTTTGGGGTGGTTCTTAAACATGCATGACGAATTTCAACCTTCTACCACGCTAATAAGTAATGAATTATTTTATTTTTTGAAATTTTTAAACCTCTGCATTTTACCAGCCCTCACTTATAAAGAGAGAATCATTTCGATAGTCGTAGTAATCTATCTACCTTCATGTCAAATTTAATTTTCTACATACTCTAAAACTTTTTTCCACTTATATATTACCCCATAACCTTCCCACCCCTTCTTCCTTATATTCTGAAGTTCCATTTTAAAATGTAATAGATTTAGTCTTTAATTTTTAGTTGGAATGCTGCCTAAACTCTCTTGCCAAATTTCAGGGTTTATTTCCACACAAAGAAGTAGTTTCACTAGTTTGTATTAGTTTTGGAAATCCCCCTGCGGGCATTTTCCATTTTTTTAGACAATTTTATTTAGTTATTTAGAGGGGCTCTTTAATATGATTGGCAAATTTAAATTGTCTACTCAATTAAAGTGTTTTTCTTATACACCCCACCCTTTGCCTCATTTCCCGAGGTCTCATTTAAATTTTTGAGATTCTTTTGGCTATTTTAAATGGTGATTTTACATGCCTTCTGAATTTAAGTTATCTACCATACTGAGATTAAGTTGTTTTGGTTAATATTGGAAATTTTAAGCCCCTTACCCCCATCCCACCATCCATTAACCACATATTTCCAGCTACCACTCAAACATTTAACATTCTAATAATTATTTTGCTATCTGGAGTTTTCCTTCTACCTGCCTCAAAAAATTTAGATTTTATTCCAAACTTCTGATTACACCTCCTCCCCACTCCTCCTATTTACCAGAGTCCCATCAAAGAATTTAAGGTTTTACGGCTTTTATGATTATTAGGAGTGGTTCCTTTATCTGTCTGCCAAATTTTAATTTTATATCTTATTTAACAAGTTTTTTTAAACTATACCCTCCCTTCTCGATTCCCGGAGCCCCGTTTTGAAATTCCCCCTTTCGGATTTTTCCTGCTATTTGAGGCAATCTCTCTACAAATTCCAATATTTTTTTTCCACACATATCTACTTTCAGCTACAAATATACAAAGATAAAGTTTAGTTCTTATACAAAGACATAAGAGGGAAAGAGAGAGTTAGGAAACGACGTATATATTTGTAAAAGAATGAATCTGAAATATTATTAAATGTGTTCTGTCTCACAACAGGTCCATTCCTTTTGTGTGTCCTGCGTCCACTGCATTTGGAGCACATGGATTGCCAAACTATAAGCCTCATTGTCCTAATGTATATAATGACATCACTGGCATGGGTAGTCGTTAAGATAAAGTTATTATTATTAGCACCGCGTCTTACTACCCGTTCGGGTTATACGCACTTACGCTAATGTGTAATGGTAGGGTGATTGTGAGATGAAATGAAGGACCTACAGTTTAACGTGGAATCCGAACCACGGTGGAGGCCTGGCATTCCTCACATTCACAAGATGTCTTGTCAGAGGGGAAGGAAGGGTTTGGTAATCAGATAAATCTGCGCCAGGACCGAGGATTGAGCCCCAGCCGCCAGCATGGAAGTCTGATACCTTACCCCTAGACCGCCAGGTCACCTACAAGATAAAGTTAATATATTTTAAAACTATATCATTAATATAACATTTGGTGATATTGTAACTAGTCTAATTTTACTTTAAAGTACTATTTTTTTTGATCAAAAAATTGTTCTTTATTTTATTTAAGTATTTTTCATTTGATTTAAAACTTATAAGAGCTATTTTGAAAAAAGAAATCGTACGGAGCTCCACAGTGACTTTCTCGCCACTTTTTCTAAACATGACGATATTTATTCAAAACTCGTATTATTATGTGAAACGAAATAAGATACACTAGCAAATTCGAGCACAAATTGTTCTATGCTTACGTAAAACATTTTTTTGCTCCCAGTTTTAAATTTTACGATTTTATTTTAGGGGATTGAAGTCCTAATTTGTATATTTGGACCAATAAAAAAGATCAATATTGGTTCAACAAGGGTCAATACTTTGTATTAAAATTTCGACTTCCCATAAAAAAAAAATTGAAACTTTATTAGGGCTTGCACATCTTCATGTCATAAATTACTATTGCATTCTTCATTTATAAATTTTGACCAATAAAAAAGGTAAATATTGACCAATGAGTCTAAAATGATAGCGATAGATCAATGCTGTACAAACATTTCCCTTAAGAGGTTAAAGAGAAAGAAATCAACTTTTTGAGAGTCTTACTTATTTAATTACTCTATGGCATTAAAGAATCATTGCATTAAAAATTAAGTAGGCCCTAGTATCTCTTTACAACTAACGCTCACAAAATTATATTAATATATTTTCCAATATCTCAGAATCTATTGGTTTTATACGTCAAATAAAGGTTTTGTTTTTAATTTTTAATAGTAGTGCAGTTTTGCAATGATGAATTATTTAGCATCTCTAATGGTTGAGTAGATTTGGTAACTTCCGCTTCAGTAAAGTACCCTAAAAGTCATTTTCATGGAAAAATGAAATTAGCCATTATGCTTATAATCCTAATCAACGCTTTGATACGAATTTTGATAAAAATCGAGTTTTTCTCTTTTCGCCCTTTAGGAAACTAGCCTTAATTTTAGGGTTAAATATCCAATCCCAAAAACCTCTCAGAGCAACCCTATAAAAACCCTAGATACCAAGTTTTATCCCAATCGGTAAAATAGTTTAGGCTCTAGTCCGAGGTACAAAGAAAGAAACAGATTAAAAAACAAACAAAAAAAACACTTTTTTGGTTTCGAGGGGTTATGAAACTCCGAAATTTATCAAAATCGCAAATTAAATTTTTATTTTGACGATCTCAATAATTTCTCTAGAAAGTAGAAAAAGTAGAGAAAGTAAACAAATAAGTTTTAGATTTGTATCCCACGCAGTGTTTGGCGAACAAGTGGAGGGCTAACTGCAAGATGTGGTTCGGTCACGAAAGATGAAGTTCGCGAACAACTGACCAACAAGAAATAGTATGCGTATGAATGAACCACAAGAAGTAGACAATTTAACCATAAGAAGTAGTTCATGAATGACTGAACCACTAGAAGTAGTTCTCGAACTAATGAACTAGATAAATGAACTGCTCATTTCAGTGAACTATATCACGTTGCACAGTTCCCAACAGGTAACTCTACTTCCTATCCCTAAATTAAAGAGAGAATAAAACTGGTAATTCTGAATGCGAATGTCGGGGAGTGCGTCCCCTGGTCCGTATCGTACGCATAGGATTATAACCTGCCTCACGGAATACCGTGGACATTGTCGATGTCCGATGNGTATCGTACGCATAGGATTTTAACCTGCCTCACGGAATACCATGGACATTGCCGATGTCCGATGCGTACGATGCGGATCAGTGGACGCAGTCTCATTAAAACTAATGTAAATAATTTTTAAAAAAAGCCACTGTTGCGATGCGGACCAGTGGATGCGTCCTTCATGACGTCACGTTGTGCAGAAGACAGTTGCTCCTCAGGATGTGTCCGATATAATCTGCTTTGTACCGAAGAATCACATCCAAAATAGTCCACTTCTCACCAATACATACTTTATAATATTGTTAATATGTAAAATTATTAATAAAAATTATTTAACTACTTAAATTATTATTATTATTATTATTATTAGCACCGCGTCTTACTACCCGTTCGGGTTATACGCACTTACGCTAATGTGTAATGGTAGGGTGATTGTGAGATGAAACGGAGGACCTACAGTTTAACGTGGAATCCGAACCACGGTGGAGGCCTGGCATTCCTCACATTCACAAGATGTCTTGTCAGAGGTGAAGGAAGGGTTTGGCAATCAGATAAATCTTTGCTCCTTAAAATAAACATGAGAATTTTTTTACAGGTGTTTATTTATTTTTATAGCCATGTCCTGTCAACTTTTCAGGATATTCGATCATACTTACATTAATGAGTCGTGGATGAAGAACGTAGTGTTAAATGAGAACTGTACCGACATTTGCAAAGAGGAAGAGCAAGAAATCATTGAGAAAAAAATATTTTCAATTGACTAGGACGGAATTAAAACACTACCCCTTCACGTCACAAACCGAACAAAAAGAAACTGACGTCTCTGGCCACTTTTTAAACTGCAAGGGGAGGGAATGTTTNGGATATTCGATCATACTTACATTAATGAGTCGTGGATGAAGAACGTAGTGTTAAATGAGAACTGTACCGACATTTGCAAAGAGGAAGAGCAAGAAATCATTGAGAAAAAAATATTTTCAATTGACTAGGACGGAATTAAAACACTACCCCTTCACGTCACAAACCGAACAAAAAGAAACTGACGTCTCTGGCCACTTTTTAAACTGCAAGGGGAGGGAATGTTTACAGTTAACAAAGTTTAAGGAGGGAAATTATATTCAATCTCAGTCTAAAAAAGGGCGTAGTTATAGTGTTTACTTTTTAACTTCATCTCGTAAAAGTGAAGAAAAAATTCTTCCTCTCATACACCCAGCCATTATTATAATTTTAGAGCCGAAACTATTATTATGTCATTCCTGTAAAATAACCCCAAGTCATAAACCTGCTCCCTTTTCGAAAGGGTTCAGTTAACTGTGTCGAAAGCAAATGCAAGGGCAAATATTTACGAGACTGAAAGACAAGGCACATCTAAATGCATCAAACCGATAAAGTGCAGTTCTGTCTGGCCGACGTAATGACTTGACAAAGACGGAAGCCAGACAGACAGACATGACGGCGTGGTTTAGCAGTCAGTGCCATAACACCCCCATTTCAACCTCTTTTACTGCCCGCTTTCCCGATCGATATTCCTCGGGCAGACAAGGGAGCTGGGTAGGGGGCTGAATTGCTTCTTCGAGTCAAATGCACAAACGGCGTAAGACTCACACAACTTGGCGGGGAAAAAAAGTTTACAAAAAAAAAGAATTCTAAAAAATCGGCAAATGCGATATAGGGTTTAAAAGCTTAAGTATAGTCTCAAAGCGTGTTATTCGAGTTGGGAAAATATATAGCGATGCTAAAAGTTAAAGTGCGTCTTATGAACCTAATGATAATATCAGCACACGACTTAGAAAAATAACTCTAATCTAAGAAGAGGCACCGGCCGTTGATTTATTACTGGGAAAGTAAAAACCCCAATTTCTTCAATGATACATTTTTTAGGCATGCCAGGAATCGAGCCCTAACTCAACAGGGAGATACGCTACTGACCGATCCAAAGTGTCGAACAAAACTTAAAAACCAAACTATAGAAAGTAATTTATAGTAGAAAATTATAGAAAATAAAGAGAAACTATGCTTCCCGGTTGAATAATAAGAGGGGTTTAAAGGTTTTTTATTTAATATGTTTTATCAACATGGTAATTTAACAGCTATATCTACTAGATAAGAATGAGAAATATATTTAGAGGAAGTGCATTTGCATTAGCGTGAAGAGGGAATGGAAATAGGACTTCATTGTTTCCCCTTTCCTCGTCTTACTAACCGTTCGGGTCATTCGCACGACCACTGAACCACCTCCCAATGCACCCTGCAGAGACTAGAACCTCAACTTCCTCTCACCATAAGTGCAGTCTATTGAGAGCTTACCCGCTTCGGTGGACGCGTGGTCTAAGGCGCTAC